>PISX010013297.1:0-57341 GCA_004024625.1 Mellivora capensis | reverse complement strand
CATCACCATCATCACCATCATCACCGTCATCACCATCATCACCATCATAATCATCATCACCATCACCATCATCACCATCATCACCATCATCACCGTCATCACCGTCATCACCATCATCACCGTCATCACCATCATCACCATCATCATCATCACCATCATCACCATCATCACCATCATCACCATCACCATCATCACCATCACCATCATAATCATCATCAAGATGATAAAGGATCTGAGAAGCCCAGAATCTAATCTGTTTAATTTTGATTAGTTCAGAGCTTCGCAAATTTATTCAACCACAAAAACTTTTCAGACCTGCAGACCTCCAGTTCCTTGGGACACACTTTAGGAAATGCTGGTCTAAATCCCCTAGGGCTGTGTTTTCCTGGAAGGCATCTGGAGATACCCTGTACTTTACTGTACGAGTGTAGTCCAGCAGTTGGCTGCCTGACCCCTCTTCTTGGTCAGTTATTCAGCAACTGGGTGACAATGGGCCAAGATACTCCAAGTTTTGTGCTTTTTTCTCAGGGTTTCCTAGCCTTTCCTTTGTGCCAGCATCACCTTGATAAAGCACCTCTCATGGTCAGGGCTCAAGTCTCCATGGTGCACAGCTGTGCCCATGGTTCTGATAGTGGCAACATTAGTCTCCAAATATCTTATCCACTTTTCCATGTTTTGAAGATACATTGAGAATCAAGAATCAATCTCCTTCAGTCTATGTCCAGGGATGAACAAACAGTGGGTGCATAATCCATGATGCTGACTGAACAGGGCAGAAGCCAAGAAAATTCTACCCAGCACCAGTCCTGGCTGGATTGGGGCCACCATCTGCACCAAAGGCCAGGATGGAGTGGAAGGGGCCCTGAATTTGGAGTCTGAAAACTAAGGTCCAGATAATAGCTTGCTGGTAATGTCACCTTGGATGAGTTGCTTAACTTCCCTGATCCTATCTGGAAAATGGGAATGCCTATAAGACCGCCTTACATGTTGTGTTGAAAATCAGAGCAGAAACTATATGGAAAAGCACCTTGACCTGGGGAAAATGCCATGATGTGATCCTTTGGTGTTGCCCTCCCATCCCTCCCCGCAAGCCCCTGCCATCACCCCAATGGGACAGGCACGGTGAGCAGGACCGAAGCTTGAGCAGTCACAATAACGTCAGGAACAAGCATTATTATGTGCTGTGACAATATTTGATGAATTCATATGTGCCTAGGGGAGCAGACTAAGTAGGTGGGTAAAGTGAGAATATTCTCTGTGACAATCAATATTCCTTCAACTGAACCATCTCTGCAGATCTGACATTTTGATTTTTCTTTTTTGGATGCATTAACTGGATTTATGCTTCCATACAGTGGAAACAGTAGGGAGAAGGGGTGGCAGCGGTGGCATCAGCAGGTCAGGTGCCTTGAGGGCACCTGAGTAGGCTGATGGGAGGGGGTCCATATGCACAAGGACCCCAGAGATGTAGAAGCAATGCCCCTCAGCTCAGCTCCCCTGGCTGCTGCAATGCAGAGCTGGAAGGCCCCGGTGGCCTGTGGTTCTTTGAGCTCCAGCATAAGGACTGGGAAAGGAGCCAGCTCGGGTTTAGGAGTCCTTCCGCCATGGAGCCTTGGTCCAGGCTACCAGATGGGGGCTGGATCAGCTCTGGGCAGGAGGAAGACCAGGTGACTTCTCCAGGGTCCAGATGAAGCAGACAGGCTCTGATCACTGCCTGGGTTCAATTGCTGGGTCTGTTCTTTGCTCATAAATGGTGGCACGTGCATAACCTTCAGCCACATTCATACCATTTTTTGATTCAGTTTATCCATTCTCAAAAGGAGCTGATAATAAAACTAACTAGTAGTGAGTCCCTTTAGGTACCAGGCATTCTTTTCAGAGCTTTCCATGGATTGATGCCCCTAATCCTTGCAATAACCCAGAGGGATAGGGATGATGATAGTCCCATTTGCGGGTGAGGCTATGTAGAGACATAACTATGCATTTTAAGCAGGTGAGGGTTTGAAACCCACCTCAGTCACTTAATGCTATGTAAGCCAAGATTCTTCATGAAAAAAAGTACAACTCAGAGGAGCCTAAGCAAAAAATGGGGGGGGGGGGCAATATTGACTTTGGTAGCTGGAAAGGATACTGGGGTTGCTCGAGGAATCCTTGAAATGAATCCTAGAAATCTAAAATCTTCCAGAATGTTCTAGAACCCCCTAACGTCTCCAGTACATTCAGTGTTGGAAGACCCTCAGTCTTATCTGCAATTTTGTCCTTTGTCAACACCTGTCACTGTCTACCTCTGCTTTCCTTTCCAGGTTGCTATGAAAGGAAGGGTAGCACAGAGCTTGGACAGTGACTCTGGAAACTGACTGCCCGTATTTGTGCCTGATTGCCACTTGCTAGCAATGTGACTTTGGGCAAGCCCTTTGGTGTCTCCGAATCTCTGTTACTCAACCATAAAGTGGAACGACAATACAAGCTTCCTCATAGGTTTATTAAATTCTCCTCCTCACAGGTGAATTAAATGAATTACTACATATAAAGTGTGTGGAGTAGAGCCTGGCATGTGGCCAATGCTCCGTCACGTTGAGAATCAGAGTTCTTCTTTCAGATTCTTTTCCTCCATGTGGCCGGCAGCCTCAGCTGGACCCGAGGTCATCTGAGATAGTTTTTCTCCCTGAGCCCGTGAACCGATCAATCCCTCGCAAGGATTCTGACTGCCATCTCCTGATATTAACCGCTATTATCAGGCAGAGGGAGGTGCTAAGATTGTCTAGACCTGGTTCAAGTACTTGTCCCTGCAAGGCAATTTAGAACAAGCCCGAAAGATCACCGGGTGTCGCCAGTGGAAAACCAGGCAGTTCAGAGCACTCCCTCGCAGGCTGTCTGATTCTAGCCTTTCCGGGTCTTGGAGCTGCTTTATGGCTCTGTAAGTCATGGATAACTGATAGCGATGCAAAATAACTCTTGTCTATAGACATGCAAATAAATTCTGTCCAGTGGTTCAATTGATTTCCCTCTTCCTTAAGGAACGAGTCACTTCCAGCCTTTGTAAATTCACTTCCACTTTCCTCTACTCTGTATACATTTATGGCTTTTAGACTTCCCCTTTGGATTAGTTGTAACATCTGTCTGGTTCCATCCCTAATATTCAGCCAAATAACATCTTTAACACGTGTTAAGTTATAAGAGTCATGATCTTGCCTTCTTGGGAAAGTTATCCTTTAACACGTCCAGTGAAAGGCAAGTTCTCTAAGCAGACCACAAAATAATTACCATGGTCCAGTCTCCTAATGGTGGGTGAGGTTGGCAAGGTGATCCCGCAAAGAGTCTGGGGTCAGGGGCCAGTGTGGCACTGCTGCTTCGTGAATGTGTCAAGAGAAGTCTTTGAGTCTTGGTCCATCAGAGAGAACTAGACTGTGACTTACCACAGATGCACATGAGAAATGATGGCCTAGAAAACTAACCATGGGCTTTATCCGGTGAGACGTGATGGGGGCGATCACCAGAGGCTGTCCTTCCTGGCTCAGGGACACAGCCTGCCATACCTCTCCCTACCCATACCCAAGCTCATCGTGCTGTGACTCTACGTTTTCCGGAGTCATCCAAACAGGCTCCAGTGACTCAGACCCCAGTTGCTGGATCAGATAGGGCTGCCGTGCTGGGCTCCCCCCACCCCTCTCTCCTTGCCACTCTGCTGGTGGAATTTGGCGGAGAGAGATCACCTCTCTTAGAGACAAAGGAAGCAGCAGCGTGAGCAACCATGTGCCCGCTGCACGTGGCCTGGCTCTTATTCCCCCCTGCTGATTTTCCTTTGCTCACCTGGGCTGGCGGAAAGGCTGCCTCCTCCAGCGTCCCCAAGGCAACCACTCTGTGTCAGCTAGGACTCCTGAACCCATGGCAACCTGCCAGATGCTGTTCCTAGAAGCCAGACTTTACCAGCAACGCTGCTGCCCTCAGTCA
Source organism: Mellivora capensis (assembly GCA_004024625.1). Lineage (NCBI taxonomy): Eukaryota > Metazoa > Chordata > Mammalia > Carnivora > Mustelidae > Mellivora > Mellivora capensis. The sequence goes on along the minus strand of PISX010013297.1, from coordinate 53,390 downwards.
GGATGACCTCCCAGGAGGGTGCCAGGCCCCAGCATACGTTCTCTTCTTCTGGAAAAAGATAACACAAACCCCACAGCCTCCCACTTCCCCTGTTTGGGTAGATTTGATGTCAGCTTCAAGGGGGTCTCCTGGGCACACAACGATTCTATTGGACCTTGGAAATGAAATAAGATTTTGACTGACCTTGGTTGGGTGGATGGGGGGCTTCCTCTATCATTCTTTTGTTCTCTACAGTGACCACCAAGCCTGGGCTAGGGGTTCACACTTTCCCCATCTCTTCCCTTTTAGAATTTCAGTTTTGGACAACCAAGTCCCTCTATCTCCATCCATCTGTCCATCCATCCCTCCTTCCATCCACCCACCATCCTCCCACCATCCACCCATCAATTTATCCATCCATCTACCCACCCATCCACCCAGGAACCATCCCCACCCACCCACCCACCCATCCATCCACACACTCATACACCCACCCACTGTCCACCCATTCACAATCCACTCATTCGCCCACCCATCCATCCTCTCACCCACCCACCCTCCACCCATCTATCCCTCCATTCACCCATCCATCTATCCATCCACCCACCCTCCATAACTATCTCCCTTTGCCTTTTCCCTCTTTCCTGATACAGGCTAGAATTTCCCAAAGGAATTTCAGCAAAAAGTAAAGGAAATAAATACATGAAATGTAAACCTTCCCCTTCAAACTGCAAACAATGCATGATGCAGGCAGGCTTCCAAACTTCTGCACACATGTCTGATGCCCCGGTAGGTGAAGCTGTCACTGCTGGCGTGGCATAGCTCAACAACAGACTTGAGAACCAGGTTGCCTGGGCTCGAATCTCAGCTCTGCTGCTGACCCTGTAACCCTGGACAGGTTTCTTAATGTGCCTCAGTGACTCTTCTGTAAAATGGGAAAAATATAAGTAACTCCCTCAAAGGACAATTGTGAGAATTACTTAATATATGCAAAGAACTTAACCAGGCCTTGGGACATAGTAGGTGATATGACATCTGAGGGTCTGTTCTTACTTCTAGTACTGGGCACATAAGCTCTGTCTGAGGACCCTCCCAGGCAAGAGCCCTTAATTTTGGTTCTTGGGCAAGTCCTCCTTTGACTTGAGGTTGCTGCATACAGCTGTGCAAGTTGCACACTGCACAACCCAACTCTGTACACTGCCCCTCTGTTCGCCCCCAGGGAGGACTTGGGGTAGCACTTTAGGCAGACACTCATGACAAACAGTTACCTGCAAGGTCTGGATGAAGTTCACTATTTCGGGAGCACAGACGCAGAGAAGACTCTTTGGGCGGGTGCTGGGGAGGCTGAGAGGAAAGGGGCAGCCATGGCTGCTAAGAGCCTCAGGGGTGTGAGGGCAGGGGTCCTCAAGCAGCACCTGGGGAGACAGACCCTGAGGGAAGTGCTGGCTTTGTGGGTGAGCGACCTGTGCCCAGAAGGGACCCCTCATTTCACCTGGCCCTGGGCCCTCAAGCTTTTAGCTGGTCCTTCATGCTAGGCCTGAGTTACAAAGAAGAAAGCACCCACGGAGGGTTGACCTCGAGGGGTTCCTGGGCAACCATGAGGAGGATAGGGTCACGAACACAAGAAGGCCAGGAGATGAGCTGCCTTTGGGTGGACAAAAATATGGGGTCGGGATGTGGCCCCGTTGGGGCAGATCTCTTGGAACTCACAGTGCTGGAGGGGCTTCTATGCCCCAGACACACACACTTTGGGGATGTGCTTGTAGCAGACATGCCACGCCCACCACCCCTCTCCTCCCTGGCCCTATCTTCAGCCACACAGTGCTGTGTAGCCCGCAGTGGGCCCTGTGGGTGTCCAGCCCCTGGCCCATCCAGACCACTCATTTTTTTTTTTAAGATTATTTATTTATTTATTTGACAGAGACAGATCACAAGCAGGCAGAGAGGCAGGCAGAGAAAGAGGGGGAAGCAGGCTCCCCGCTGAGCAGAGAGCCCGATGCGGGGCTCGATCCCAGGACCCTGAGATCATGACCCGAGCCAAAGGCAGAGGCTTAACCCACTGAGCCACCCAGGCACTCCCATCCAGATCACTCTTAATCCTGCTGTGGGCTTCCTGATGGTGCCATGTGCTGTGTCACAGGAGCCTGCTTGGCAAGGACACGCATATAGCCTGGGAGCACAAAGGAGCTGATGTGTTGGAGTCAGGAACCAGTGGGAAATGCTTTCCCCTTGCGTTTTTGGGAAGAACAAGCTCCTTCGCCCTGTAGGCTTGAGCTCCGGATACCTTCCATCGTGGCCAGCCCCACACCAAGAACATCCTTGGGTTGGCTCTCGCCAATTCCCTGCCTCACCCTGCTGCTCCCCGGGAGCACAAACGTAAGTAACTCGGTGAAGGGCGGACTCAAGATGGAACCCAAGGACCCTGCCTCCTGATGTTCCCTGTGGAACCCACCTCCCCCGGAGTGTGGGCCCAGCTGCTCACCTCTAATTTGGCAAAAGGGAAGAGATATCACTTTCGTGATCAGATTACAAGAGACCGTGACTTCTTTCTTACTCATAGACCCTGTTGCTTCTCGCCTCACACACTCTGGTTCATCCAGTGGCCATGTTGGAAGGCCCACATGGCTGGGAACTAAGACCCTCCAGTGAGTAGGAGCTTCTGGCGTCCCCTAGACTTTTCAGATCACCGCAGATTCTGCCTGGAGAGGTGCACCATTTAGACCTTTCAGTCTGAGTCCACCTGTCCTTGATCTATTCCCGAGGAAAGTTCCATAGACGAGGAGAGATGTCAGCATGTGTCCAGAGTGCTTTGAATGGCTGGGCATCCCAGATGTTCTTCGAGCATTTCCCAGCAGTGTCCCAGCCGAGTTCAAGGCTGCCTGTGGCTGGGTGTTGCTGGGAGAGGGACTACCTACGGCCTCCTCAACCTTCGCAGAGAGGCTGGGAATGGGGGGACCCCCGAAGACTGAGCGGCAGCAGGAGAGACCAACGTTAGACATTTTGAAGGACTTTCAGGCTCTGAGGAGTCTTACCCATTAGTGTCGGAAGAGGTGGCTAGAGGACAAGCAGCCCGGAAGCTGGGGCGGAGGGAGACAAATGGCTCCGTTTCATCTCCTGCAGCAGCCCGGTTAGCCTCACAGACATTCGTGACCTGTCGTGAGCAAGACACAAACAGAGCCATCATCGAGTATCATCGAGTATCACGTTGCTCCCTGTCTTAGCAAGAAGAGGGCGGAGAGAATAAAACAAACAAGTGGAGGAGAGAGGTTTCATGTTGTTCTAATAGAATGAGGTAAGGAGCGGGAAAAACAATTCCAGCTCAGCACTTTCCAGCTGCCAGCACAGTCCCCCCTCCCCGCCCCCGCCCCCCAGCAGCAAGAACCACAAAGCCAAGTTCGAAAAAGATGAAGAACAGCACGTCGGCTTCTCCAGAATGAGCTGCGCGTCCCCAGTGAGGCCTGGAGGGAAGAGAGACGAAGGGCTTTTGGAAGTCGGCCACTTTTTTGAGGTGGTGGACGCTTCTGGCTCTAGACATGGGGAGGCGGCAGCAAGAGCAGACGAGGCTGTCGAGGGGCTGGGTCTCAGCGGCGCAGGGAGCAGCCATGGCCGTGATAGGCGTCCGTCAGCCCTGACGGCGCTGGTTCTGCTGCCCCGGCCTCGCTGCCTCTCGGAGCCTGGACTGCATTCGGCCGTGGAGGGGCAGGTGGGAGGAGCGTTGGGGATCCAAGAGAGACGGAAGGTGGGAGGATTGGGAGCCTGCTTTCAGGCGGCATGTGGGTCCTGGTCTGGCTGTAGTCTGAGCAGCTCTCTGGACCGGCGCTGGGCACTGCCCTCCAGTGAGCCTCTGTTTCTTCATCTGTAAGAGGCAGGGGGTGGGTTAGACCAGTGTTTGTCCACCCTGCAGGGGCAGGGCCCGGGCATCGCCGGTTCCTAGAAGCTTCCCAGGAGATTCTCACCAGCTGGGTGGGGACCCACCATCCCAGAGTCTACACAGTGGATGTTGGCCCTTGACGGTCTCTAAGGACTCTCTAAAGTGAGACAATGCAAGTCCGCTGAGCAGCACCCTGGCCTGCTCCCAGACCTCTCCAAGAAGAGCTGAGGACACTTCGAACCCCTGTAACTAGGGTCACACCAGGGCCCCTTGACAGCCCTGGGGGAGGGAGGGCTGCATGGGGTCATGAGGTGGCCGCGGGAGCCCAGGTGAGCTGAGGTTTGTGGGGTCAGCCTAGAGCCTGCTTGCTCGGCTTCCCAGTGGTGTGACTTCTCTAGACCGACTTTCTCCTCTGTGAGGCATAGGCAGTTAGCATGACTGTCTCACAGGTGAGGGGCAGGTGAGATGGAACAGGACCCAGAGCCATGACTGGCCCATGGTTATGGTCAGTGGCTCCCTGTTGGAACCACACTCCTGGAGGGCAGGGCCGGCCCATCCTGGGTTGAGTTTGGCACACTTGGCAACCAGCCAAAGGCCAGGTGTGGGGCTGGCTGTGCACACATGTTGGCGGGTGTATAAACGGAAGGAAAAAAATGAAGGAAGGGAGAAAGGGAAGGAAAGAAAAAGACAGAAAGAGGAAGAGGGAATTGATTGCCTTTAGAACCTGACCTGTAACAGAATGCGCCCAGCATGCTTTGAGAAAACCCCTCCAGGGAGAAGACACTCACAGAAGAGGACTGGGCACTTGTCCTGATGGAGGGGGAGGGGAGACAGGGGAATCCGCTCCTGACAACTCCTCAAAACCAAGTCTCTGCCCCTCCCCACCATAAGCGCACTTCAATGCCAATGCCATTCTCCCCCTAAGGTCAGGGGTTGGGGCTGGGTTCCTCCAACAAAGCAGATAAAGATAACCCTTTTCACTTGTTCTTTCTTTCTTTTGCTATCCCATCAAACCCACCTTATTGGTATATGTTCAAGGAATGCTTTTTTTAATCTCTCAAATTACAGCTTCTATGTTCTTATCATTGTGGAGGACAAGGTGATCTCATGAGCCTTTCCCCCTGGAGCTCCCCCTGCACACTGACCTCCCTGGGACTGGCTCACTCTTGCCTCCTGGTCTCTCCCCAGCTCCTGTAGCCTGCGGGAGCGTCAGCCACACTTTGCTGTCACCCCGGGCACGGCCTTGCCACTGCCCGCCACTGCGGCCAACCCAGATCCCTGAGTTTCCCTGGAAACGTCCCTTTCCCGGGAACCTGGGGCTCCCAGCTGGGCGTGGCCCTGCCCCCCCCAACCTGTTGGCAGTGCTAATTGCCTGGCCCCCAACAGCTCCCCGTCCCATCACCCAGCCTCCCTGGCTAATGACTCATCCTTGCACGGCCATTTGTTTGTGCTGGTTTCAGACAGACTAATGCTTTTAATGGGACATAATCATTTTTCAGAAGTCATTTGATGCCACTAATCATCTCGGTAATACGCCGCGATGGAACGCATAATGACATTCGGAACAGGACAAATGGCAGCGTGATTCCTGCCTTCCCCGCTTTAATCTATATTTTACCACATGCCTGGCTGTTAATGACACCGGGTGCCGTTAATAAACAACGGCCTTAGGATTTTTTCCCCCTTGGGGGTTTGGAAGGGCAGTGGGGCACCTGTTAAAAATAATTCCTTCCGGGAGCTGCGGTGAGCAGGCGTGAGAAGAGGAAAGGGAGCAGCTGGCAGAGGCAGCTTCTAGAAAGTCTTGCCCTCCCCACCCAGGTACTGGCCTGGCGCAAATTTGTTCTGCTCAGGTGGGATGTGAGTGTCCTATGAGAAGGACCGGGTGGGAGGGAGTCCCTGCAGGTGGCAGAGGACATACAAGCGGCCGGGAATTCCAGGCCAGGGGGTTTGAAGTGGGTTCTCGAGCTGGAAAGTTCCAGGCAAAAACAGATTTTCACTGAGCGAAGTGTCGAGCGGGCCTGGGGGAGGCCTGGCTGGGGTGGGCACGGCTATGTGGGGCAGATACGCAATGGGCGGCCTTCACCTCGCTCACCAGGGCCTTGGGTCAGGGTGAGGGTCGGTGCAGTTGGCGCGAGGACCCTCCTGAGACCTTGGGACTGCAGCAGGCTCCAGAGAGACCGTCAAGCCCATGGCACGCGCCTTCTCCCGGGGGTCCCGTCAGGCCTGGGGACACTGGATGTGCACCATCCCGCCCGTTACACTGGGGTGCTGGGGGCTCTCAGAAGGGTGGGCTTTCCATCCTGAGATGGTTGTTTGATTGTAAAGTAAATAAAATCATGACCTGTAAAGGCCCCTGAGTCTGAGAAGCCTAAGTATTTGCCATATTCAGATCGCTTCCCAGGCCCTACTTTCCTTAGGACAGATCTTTGAGAAATGACTTAAAGAACACTTTTTCCTAATGTCCGCCAGAGAGGGACAGGGGACAGGTTGGACATCATTTCGGGAGCCCAGTGGACCGGGCAAGGGGCACACATCTTGGGTTCTGGCCGCAGACCATTTCCATTCTTGGGGTCCCACCCTCCCGAAGAAGGGCTGTCCAGACAGGAGGGCTAGTTTTCTTTCCCGCCTCTGTCTCCTTCTCTTGGGTTTCCAGGGAGGACAGTGGGGTCCTAAGTCCCCACGGGTGAGCCCCTGCATGCTAATGAGCCTGGAAGTCTGGGAGGCAGGGCCGGGGGTGCTGGCGTGGGTCTCCAGCCCATGGCCCAGGAGGCTGGGAGCAGGCTTGCTGTTGTCTAAGGACGAGATGTCAGCTCTGGCTCTGTCACATAGCAATGGTGCGACCCTGGGCAGTTCACGGCTCTGAGTCTCATTCGCTCATTTATAAAAGGATATTAATGGCATCTCCCTTGCTGAGGCTCACCGTGAAGATGAGAGCAAACAATACATGTAAAATGCTGAGCGTCAAGGAGGCCCGTGTGCAACATTAATTATTACGACGGCTGCTGTGGGCAGCTCTGGGGGTCCCCCTGGACTCAGAGCATCCCCAGGCAAGGGGGCAACACCAGCTCTGATAGGGGTGGGTGGACAGATCAGGACAGGAGCTCGAAGGGATGAGGCAGGCAGTCTCCCCCTCGGAGAGGTGTCCGCGAATGTGGGGGTCTGCCGTGGGCTCTCCTCTCCAGTGCTGCATCCCCTGGGCTGTGATCAATCCCCTGTTGGTACGACATCAAGAAGATGCACAGAGTTTCGGGGGGGGGAAAGCCATCTGTTAGCAAGCGGGAAAGCCTTTGGCGTCCTTGCCAGTGTTTAATAATTTAGCGTGAGCTGCCGGATGAGGGCTGACCGGAGCTCTGAGATCCATTTTAATAAAGTCCTTCTCTACCCTCCTCAAGTGCGGGCCGAGGGACCACGGGCTGCAGCAGAGCCCACGCATCCCCAGCCATCCCAGCCTCCTGGCCACGGGTAGGCCAGGCACTGAATACAGACACACGGGGCCTGATTCCAGGAGGAGTCTTGGGAACACATGCTCCAGAGCCGGTAGCCGGGACGTCTGTCCCGCAGGTGCGTGCCATGTCCCAGCCGGCCAGCACCCAGGCCCGCTCAGAGGGGCTCTCTCGAAACCCAGAAGGACGGCAGCAAATTGCCACTTCTCAGTGAGCCACACGCTGGCTGTCTTCCCTTAAATGATCTCATGCCATCCTCGTCCAGATCTTGAGAGATACACAGCGGTGTTTTATAGACAAGGAAACCAGGTCTCGGGAAAGTCAAATAGCTCGGAAAGCTAGGGGGGTCCTACCTGGTGTTCGAAGCCACTATTTCCACTCTGTACCTTATTGGAGACATGCATGTTCTCAGTTGAATAAGAAACTGAGATTGCATTTCCAGAATCTTCTTGCCCTCCCTCCCTCCCTGAGGCCCTCCCTCCTTTCCTTCCCCGCTTCTGTCCTTAAGTATTGTTTGATGCTTCTTACGCAACTAGGCCTACGCTAGAGGTGGCAAGAACGGATACGTCTGGGGCACGTTCCTGCGGAGTGAAGGTCCGTGGACGTGCTGCCTGGGACCCCAGGAGGAGAGGATCTGGAGACACCCACCCCCAGCCCCGAATCCTCCATTTTGGGGTACACTCTTGATGGCTCGGGCCAAGAAGAGGAGCATGAAGAGGGTAGTCAGTGTCCAGAGAAAGCTAAGCAAACCCCAGGAGCCCAAGCCCCTAAGCAGAGCCTCGGGACCTTGGGCCACTCTCGCTTGGACCCCTGGGGACAAAGAAATTGGCAGACAGTTGCGTATACTCTGTCACCCTTGGACTTCTCCAGGGCTGATAAGGGGGGCAGCGGCATTAGGCAATGCTGCCTGGAGCGGGAGTGAGGGGGTGGAGGGGTGAGGGGGTGGGGTGGGGTGGCAGCAAGTCCCACACAGTGGAGTCTGTCTCCTGCCCCACCCCGCCCTGCCACTCCCTTCCTCTCTCTGTTTTTATGGCTCAAGTACAAAGGATGGCAAGTGGGCACAGGAGGGCAGCAAGCCGTGGGGATAACTGTATTTACTCACAGGCACTGGCTGGCATGCCTGTCTAGTGAAACCTGCAATTTCATCGTCTCAAGAGCACAGACGTGCCAGGAAAACACATCTCTGATCGTTTCTTCTTTCTGCTTCCCACTCTTGGTTCCCTAAGGTCTTAAGGCTGAGTCTTTTCTCCCTGCACATCCTAGGAAGGCCATTCTTCCAAGGCCACATACCCATGAAATGGGGGAGAGGGTTTTTCAGCACCCAGTGCAAGAGAGCCCAGAGCGCTCACCCTACCATCCTGGACCCAAAGTCCCTGGGTCCCTGGGGAGTTCTCCTTTGCCTCCCAGCACACTGTACCCTGCCCGGCCCCCAGGAGGGCCTCCAGGGTTGCTCATTCCAGAAATGAACAGAAGATGGACTGGATAGCCCCATATACAGTGTCCGGGCTGCCCTCATCTCTTTTTAGCCCTGTGGTCCTATGTCTAAATGGATATCATTGGGCCTGCCTTTGGGTTTTTCCTGAGGATTAAGTGACATAACATATGATCAAGTGTTTGGCTTAGGGTAGGTACATAGATCCTACAGATCACCCGTGCTACATCCACACCTCGGAAGCTACTGGGCCCTAAAAACAGAGTTAGCTATTGTGCCCATAACCAGATGGATGCATCTGGAATGCAATTTACTAAGCAAGGGAAACTGACCTCAAGGCTACCCATGTGTACGACCCGCTGGAAAAGACCAAGCGATGGGGAAAAAAGACAGGTCAGCAGTGGCCGGGGCTTGGGAGAATGAGGACAAGCTGACCACAGAGAGCAGGAAGGAGCTTTCTGGGGGTGACGGAACCCTTCTGCATCTTGCGTGTGAGGGTGCTGTAAGGTTAGGCATGTGTTGAAACTCCCAGAGTGTTCCCCCCTTTTAAAAGGGTCAATCTTACTGTATGGAAATAATATCTTAATTAAGGGAAATGAAACAAAAACGTCTATAAACTCTGAAATGATTCAAAAACCCAGAAGAACCTCTCTGGCCTTCGGAAGACTCATGTGGTCGGCTGCGTCCTGACGCCCCTCATCCCCCCTTGCTTGGTGGGCCACGGGGAGGTGTTACTATTTCCCGCAGCTGGAGAGGAGGAAGCCAAGATGCTGGCTCAGCTGAACGCGTCCCTGGGGGCATGGAGCCAAAGTGGAAACTTCACCCCTGCATGCCTGAGCTTTGGCTAATGGGGGCCCGATGGTTCATGTCCTGGAAATACCTAATGGTATCGGGATCATCAGGTTAAGAAAGCGGGAGCCCGCTAGGGAGGTAGGTGAAGGACATGAGCTAACGTGGCAGGCCTGGTGGGGTGCGTCCCGCCTGATGGATGGCTTCGGTCGAGTAGCAGACCCACAGGCGTGAGCTTGCCTCCTGTGATAGGTCAGTTCCGGTTCCAGCCGGCTGCAAAGGTCCTGTTAGCGCCCCCGTCATTAAGCAATATAGACACAGGTAATTTGCTTCACTCTCTCGACGCAGTGTTAAATGACTCATCATTATCTTATTAATGCAATCAGGGCCTGAAAACGAAGCCCGGCTGGCATTTCGCCTCAGCAGCACTTTCTGGATGGGTCAGATGTTTGTAGACCTCTGGCTCACTTCCCTGACATTTTCTCTCCCGCCCCAAGACCTCGTGCTTTGTTCAACTGCCTCCCTGGGTCGCTGGGCAGGTGCTCTCCCGGGATGCTGTTCAGGACAGGTGAGCCTCCGTCTGAATCCTGGCCCCCACGTGGCCACCTTGGGAACCGGGGCTGGGCTTCTGGGAGCTGCCCTTTCTGCAGGTGCACAGAAGGGGCAGGGTCTGGAGGCCCAGGCTTAGGGTGGGCTGATGGGAAGAGGAACCGCATTCTGCTCGCTTCATGTGAGCAGGACAGTCCCAGGCCCTGGTGGCTCCTCTCTACTCCATGGTTGTGCACAGAAGGGCTTGGGAAGGGTATGCGTCTGTACCTGGCTACAAGGGACCGAAATCAGAGGGTTTTCTTCCTCACATGGGAATCTGGAGGTGCGTGTTCCTGGGAGGGGGGGTGGGTGGGTGGGTGTTAGCACAGTGATGCCCATGCTCCGGGCTGGCAGTCTTTTGAAGTTTTCTCGGACTTTCCATTTTATTACAAGACGGAGGCAGCGGCCCAAGACTCACCTCCTCACTCATCTGTGTTCAAAGGCAGCAAGGAGTAGCAGAGGCAAACGCTTCCATCCCCTCTCCCTCTCGATCTCTCTTCCTCCTTCTCCTCCTCCTCCTTTTCTCTCTTACAAAGTAAAGCAAGGCTATCTTTCCCAGAGGCCCCGGCAGATTCCCTTGGGTCTCCTTGACCAGGACAGCCCGCATGTTCCAGTCCTAGGGACAAGGGACTGGGGAAGGGAGGCCCTGGTGATTTTAGCTCCAGGGGCAGGAGATGAGCTTTGCAAGAAGAGAGTGGGAGATTGGGGGTGGGCAGGTGATGGGCAGGACCATGAAGAGGTCCAGACAGGCCCATGACCAGCACCCATGCCGTGCCCGGTCGGGGTCTGTGTTTGCCCCCCCAGAGCACATTCTCTGAACTCTTGAGCCAAACTGCAGAGTCCTCCCTGGGCAGGGGGGAGTAAGGAGAGCCAGAATCTGCCTCCCCCTTTGGAGGCCAAAAAGCTTCTGTGGGAGGATAAGGTGCATCTGGTGGGAAAAAGCTCACACAGGACCCCTCAGCAACCTTACGAACCAATGTTCCCAGGAAGCCCAGCCTCCTGGAACCCCCCCCTCCCCCAGAAGTTCAAATATCTTCTTTATCACTATGATCAGGGGATCAGGCGCTCTGAATGAGGGAACTTTCTACTATCAGGGGCTTTCTCCTCTCAGTGGGAAAATGCCTCACGTTTAACTTCTTTGGAATGAAATATTTCTAAACTGTGTTTCCTTGTTCTTTCCGCTCAGTTTCTGTCCTTTTAAAGGGCCCCTTGTCCTGCTCAGTCCATTGATTCGGAAGTTTTAAAACAAACTAGACTAAACCCAACAGGTGCGAAACCAGAGACGTGCTGTTTTTACTGCTCTCCACTGCCTCAGGGAGCTCTGGACTGGGGGGTGAGTACCTCCTCTCTCCTCTCTAAGGTTGTCAGGTTCCAAAGTATAGCGTCCCGGGGGACTGTCCTCAGCATCCGGGGGCACTTCCTCTTCTGTTTCCTGGTCTGGCTTCCCTGACAGACAAAATCGCTGAAGGCAAGGCGACCCTCCACACTTCTGGGGGTGAGGTCTGCCCCAGACAGCAGCCCTGGTCTCTGGGACTGTCCCAGTGCCACCCACCTCTCAGCCGGGCCCCTGAGCTGCCAGGATGTCGCCTCTGGCTGGTACCCACGGCAGGCCCTCCGGCTTGGTCCACCCGTTGGCTGGCCATCATCGCCAGCACTATGGGACCATAGCAGCCAGGCCAGCCCTCACCTCTGGACAGCTTAGGAGCAGTGAACATTACCTTCTTAGTGTCACAACAGGCCCGCCCTTGAAAGCCACTGCAGTGTGTCCCTTCCCTAAGGGGGCCCGGGATCTGTACAATTCTGGTTAGCGTGTTCTTTGACTCCTTCCTTCCTTCCCCCTTGCTCGTCAGAATTGCTTTGGTTCCTATAAGCTCTGCCTGATTTGGAAGGTAAAAAGCAAGAAACAAAACTTGTGAAACCAGAAACATTAATTTTTCACACTCTACGACATCAGAGGCTCTGGACCGGGGGCTGTGGGTCCCTTCTCGCTTCTCCTAGGGAATGAAGTCTGGAGCTTTCCTTAAGATTCTGAGGGCTTTTCCTCCCATATTTCCAGCCCCTGCCTCCCCGTCGGATGCAACAGCTGTGGGGCTCACTGTCTGATGCGGGGGCATCTCTGTGTGTGTGGGATGCTGAAGGATGAGCAGTCACAGGGACAGGCTGTTACTGAGACTTAAATGGCTTTGAGGAAAGGAAGAAAAGCAGATGGGACAGGAAGGAAAGTCAAGAAAGGAAAAGGACAAGGGAGCTCACGTTTATTTAGTGCCTGCTTTACACCTCAGAGAAAAGCACTCCCTCCCCCCCACCCCCATTTACAGGTGATAAAAGGAAGCCAAAGGAGGTTCAGGAACTTTCCAGTGCTCACAGCTGGGAAGAGGCAGAGCTGGAGGGTCTGAAGCCACCTGCCTACAATCCCAATGTCCTGGAACCCAGGCGAGCACGAGGCTGTGCCTGGAGCCTCAGTTTCCCCACTTGTGCAGAGCTGGCCTGAGCTTGTTTCCAGCTGCCACTCTTGGTGGGAAGGGGGTATGTCCCTGCTCTATGAAGACCCCGTGGGCTGTGGGTTCTCACTGGAACAGAGGCTGGAATCCTCTGGTCACGTGATGAAGGACTGGGCAGCCTTGGGGACCAGGGCTGGGCTGCACCCACTGGGGAGGGCACAGGGATGCAGAGGAAAGTGCTGGCCGGTGCTCTAGGAAGCATGGCCGCTCTTGGGGCCTTGTGACAGCTCGAAAGCTATCTGTGGACACGGCCTCCACTTTCTGCATTACAGCTTCTGCCTTTTTTCCCCCTGAACCACCGATGCACTCTCCCCTCCTCCACACCTCTCACTCCCAGAAAAGGGCAGGCTGCTGGGGGAGAGGGTGGAGAGAGCGCCCTCTGAGCACACAGTGCGGACGTTCTTCTAAGGCCAGAGCTCAGACCAGGCCTCCTCCTTCCTCTCCCAGCTGGAAAGAACAGAGGAGACCCTGGGAGCCCCAGAGGGATTCCAGCCCGGCTCAGGTGGCTGAGCCCCTAAGTCACGTGGCAGATGTGGTCACGTGGCTTGCCTGAGCCCCAGGGCCCTGTGTGTGAGTCATCTTCGGGAAGCATCCCAGCCCTCCATGGAGAAGGCTGTCCAGCCGCCAAAATTCCATCTCGAGTCATCTCGAACGGCAAGTGACTTTGTCATGACACCCCGATTTCCGCGGAGATCAGCAGCTCGGAGGACCCAGTGGTCTGGATGGGCTGGGCTAGTGGGCGATCACCCTGAGTGGCCTGAGGGAGAGGCCCGAAGAGATTAGAAACAATAGATCGAGGGCCACGTAGAGGCGGGTGCTGGGATTTACCCAATAACCTCACTTAGTTGTCCTAACGCTTAAGAGGGAGGTTCTAATGTTGAGCCCCATTTCCGAGATGAGGAAGCTGAGGCACAGAGAGCCCAAGGAAGCTGCCCGAGATCACACAGCGAGTAAGGAGTGATGCTGGGGTGTGAGCCCCGTCTCCTGGCTTTGATGGCCTGGCTTTTCCCAAGGCTCCCGGTGTCCTCTTTGGAAGCCCACGGTTCCAGGATCCACAGTGGGCTCGGCATTCGGGATGGAAGAGTTCCCAGAACACCGGTGCTTCGGCTGGCACCAGAAGAAGAACAGAAACAGGACACGCCAAATAGATCCAGTTTTGCCTGAACCTCAGCCTGCAGGGTTTCGGGGCACCCCCCATCCAGGGAAAGGTCAGAGCTGGGCCCGAGGCACTCCTCACTCTCGCTGCCTTCACCCCGCTCCATGAGCTGTGCAGAGTCAGGGTTTGACTTGGATCCTAGTGCCGGGTTTAAAAAGGCATCTCACTCATGCAATTCGGATTTCAGAAATAAATGCTCTGCACCACTGATCAGAATGCCCGGAGTCAACAGAGCCGGTGACATCTTAAGAAATGCACCCAGTACTTAGGGCTTTCATCTTAATTATACATGTTCAAATCATAGGCAGATTTTCTCCTTCTGGTCCTGAATATCAGAGCTGCCAAATCCAATTGAATCATCTTCTTTTAAATGCATTTTGCAGTATGCGTTTTGCCGGTTTCCCAATTTCCATTGTAAACGAGTACCAGAATTGTGCTGAGGGCCCTTTTCTTACAGGCTGCATTATTCAACCAGCAAATGAAGAAAGGAAAATGCTGATTGCAAAAGAATTAAAAAGTGGTCCTGGGCGGCCTCGAGGCTTTGGCTGGGACTGGATGCGGCCAGGCCCAGGAACTCTCTTTGTCAGGGGATTTTGGTCCCTTTGCCCCAGGCGGCGACAGGTGGAGGAAGGTGTACCTTCCAGGGGCACACATTCACTGCAAATGAGCTGGCTCTCCACTGAGACCATTTCCTGGGCTGGGCAGGAGGGAGGGCCGGGGATGTCTGCAGGACTGTTGTTCGGTTGTCTATGAGATGGCACCTGCTTTAATCTCTGCTGTACCTTGGCTCTGATGGACCGGGACATGTAGCTCCTAGATGAGTCCCAGGAGATGATTCGACTGTCACAAGCAGCCCCGACATCAGTGTCCTTGTCCACTAGCTGTGCCCACCTCTTCTGCCTTCCCAGGAATGGTGTGGGGCGACGGGCTCCTGGACTGAGGAAGTGACAGCCGCTGATGGTGGAGGAAGGATGCCTGGGATTCTGCTGAGGTCCAACTCTGTTCGTTTGCTTCTTGTCCCCCCACTCTGCTCCAGCAAGCACGTCTCATCAGCACCTGCCCGAGGTCTCTGTGCTGGCAATGAGCTCCTGCTTTCTCCTTTACGTCACATCTGTGCTTGTGGATTTCACGTAAAGGCTCAAGTCCTGTGCCTGCCAGGTTGGAGGTCGCTGGGCCCATTTCACAGAGGGGAAGAATGTGCCTTCGCTTCAGATGGGGCTCTGGAGCCCAGCTGTCAGCCATGGGATCCCAACCTTGGGTGAGTTACTTAACATTTTCCATTACTCAGGAGGTGACCAGGGGTGGAGTCCTTACAAAGTGCTTGTAAGGGGGACCCCGGAGAGCTCTCTTGCCTTCCTTCCACCACGGGTGGCTACAGCAAGAAGCCAGGAGTCTGCAACATGGAGGAGGTCTCTCACCGGCCCCCAACCCTGCTGACGCCTGATCGCGAACTTTCAGCCTCCAGTGCTGCGAGAAGTGAATTTAGGCTGTTTGTAAGCCCCCCAGGCTGTGGTGCTCCGTGACTGCAGCCCGGACGGACTGGGGCAGTGAGTGGACATCCACTGTGTGCTACGTGTCCCATGTTGCCTAATCTACCATTCGTTTGAGTCAGAGGCACCCAACAGGTGAGGAGAGTGAGCCCCCAAGACTTTAAAGGACTTATAAAAATCACATTGTAGGTGCAGAGGCAGGAACTAAACCAGCTCTGATTCCAGTTCCTCCCTATTTCCCCGCTACCGACAGGACCTCCGAGTTACCCTCCTACCAGGTTTGAGCTGCTCCTACACCCCTCCATGCTGTCATTGCCCCCCTCTACCTCCCAGCTGAGCGCATCCCAGCCAGGGCTCAGGGATTTAAAAACTGGGGATCTCTTGACCTCCACTTAATTAATTAATTAATTTATTTTTAAGATTTTACTTATGATGTGGGCCTTGATCCCAGGACCCTGGGATTGTGACCTGAGCTGAAGAGAGACAGACGCGTAACCAACTGAGCCACCCAGGTGCCCTTGACCTCCACATTTTATAATTTACAACGAGTTTTGAATTTTCTGTTATGGGTATTCGGCGGCTTGGAGGGAATGACTGAGTTCAGGGTTGTAATTTCTTTAAGGAGCTGTGACAACTGTCTCCCAACCGCCATGGGACCACACAGAGCCTTGCACATCGCAGGATCTGCATGTGTGCATGAAAGGATGGCACAGAGCCGTCGCGGGGATGGCTGGGTGAGCCCCCTGAGGCGCCCCCACTCCTGCCCCAGAAGCAGCAGGAAGGCCAGCTACATACCTTACAGAGCCCAGTTCAAAGTAAAAATGCAGGGCTCCTTGTTCAAAAAGCAAAAAAAACCTTGTTCCTTTCTTTCATGAGTCTCCTTCTCTCTCTCTCTCTCTCTCTCTCTCTCTCTCTCGATGGGTTGGAATGTTTTCATTTGCTCTTGAATGGTGCAAGCCTTCCCTACGGGAACAGTCATGACTGAGTTCAGGTGCACGGGGGCCCCACACCACAGTTTGGTGTGTGGGGTGCACACGCTGAGCCCCAGCCCCCCTGACACCCAGGCCCCCACGAGGGATGGGAGGCAGCAGCAGTAGCTGGAAGGGTGGGAGAGTGGGCGGCTGAGAATCACCCCCAGGGAGCTGGGGAAGGAAGGAGGTCCCCAGAGTGCACACCATTGTCCCATGGGACTTCGCTTATAAATGTCGAGTTCAAAGATTAAAGTGTTAAGACTTTTAAGAACGGACCTCCGAGCATGGAGCCCTGTGTGAGTGCAGTGGTCACATGCTCATGAAGCCGGTCTTGACAGCCCAACTTGAGCTTGTGTGTGCTCCTGGAAATGCCATCACGTCACCCTTTCTCCCTGGCCACTTGCTGGTAGTTGGCATTTCTGTGCGCTGGCAGGATTCCCTGGGTTACTACCCCTGGCTCAGTGCCCAGGAGAGTCGGTCTTCTGCTCCTTGGAGGTACAGCTGTCTTTAGGCAACAGTCTCCCAACAACAACAACACACACACACACAGAGTTTCCCCAGGCCACAGCCCGATGCTCAGAAAGGCCCTTCCCCTGTTCTGTCCAGGCTCCTCTCGGGGAACGGGCTGCAGACAAGGCAGCGAGCTGTCTGATGCTACGTCACACTTGCATTGTATGGGGATGAGCGGACAAAGGCGCTAATAAGACAGAGTGCTAATTATTTGTGGCAGGCTCTGTAACTTTGCAGTTTAAGGCTGAAAAGAAAAAGGCATTTATGGTTTTCTTCTTTCCGCCAGCCCTCCTCTACAATTATTTCATCTGCGGCAGAAAATGTGCAGATCGCTAATAATTATCCAATCCGATCATCCTCAGCTTCCCCGGCTGCAGGAAGCAGGATAACACCCGCCCAGCTCCTGACCCCACCATCGAGTTCCGGCAGGGCAGAGGGAGGGTTGCTGACCCCGCTGTCCCAGCGGATAGGGGAGGACTGGATGTCTGCCCACCGCATACTTCTCGCCCCGGGCTGGCGAGAAGCCCTCCCTCCTGCTTTGCCACACATACCTGTGCACAAGCCTTCTGGCTTCCCTGCTGGGGTTGTGAGCGGGAGTCATCTGGGGAAGTGATGTGTGGACAGGGGCACAGATCTGCAATGGGTTCTAAGGAGACTTCACGTCTGTGACAGGCGCAGTGAGGAACCCAGGGTCCAGGTGAAGACTACGCTGGTGTCTTCATGGTCTGCAGGCAGCAGAGCCAAAGAAGATGAGCTGTCTGACTTAGTTTCTTAGTTGGGGCCCCGGGGGAAGTGGCTGGCTTATTTGGAGGGTTAACTGAAGAGAGTTTCACGAAGGAGTCCTTTAGAGGCAGAGGTGGGTGTATTAACTGTGTTTCCAGCTTCCCTAAACCCGACGCTTTAACATCTGCCCTCCAGACACTGTCCTGCACAGGCCCCACACTGCATGCTCTGGGCTCGGCCACAGGCCTGAGTCACCTGGCCTTGCCCCCATCAACCCCTGTCTACCCCCACACACACCCCGAGGGAAGAGTCCTCCTCTTCTCAAAATACAAACCAACCAATGCAGAGCCCAGCCTACTTCTCTCATGGGGCTCTCCAGGCTACTGTGCACCTGCTCTAACCCACCAGCGCAGGGCCCGGGCAACTCGGGACACCCCCAGAGCCCCTTGAAATTATTCAAACGAGCCACTCTTGTCCACAGTTCCCTCTCTTCTGCCTTGTGACCAACTCTGGTGCTTCTCCGCATGGCTGCCCGTGGCATGCTGTGTCCCTTGGGATCTGTGAGTATCATAAATTTTTTCGTATTTTTTTGAGAAAGAGAGAGAGAGCATATGTGCATGTAAGTGGGAAGGGGAGAGGCAAAGGGAGAGAGAAAGAGAATTTTTTAAAATTTAAATTCAGTTTAGTTAACATATAGCACATTACTAGTTTCAGAGGTAGAATTTAGTGACTCATCTGTTGCATACAACACCCAGTGCTCATTCAATCACGTGTCCTCCTGAATGCCCATCCCCCAGTCACCCCATCTCCCCTCCCATCACCCCGCAACAATCCTGTTTGTTTTCTAAAGTTAAGAGTCTCTTATGGTTTGCCTCCCTCTCTGTTTTCATTTTATTTTATTTTTCCTTCCCTTCCCCTATGTTCAGCTGTTTTGTTTCCACATATGAGTGAAATCATATGGTATTTATCTTTTGGAAAGAGAATCTTAAGCAGGCTCCATCCCCAGCACGGAGCCTGATGCGGGGCTCGATCTCACAACCCTGAGATCATGACCTGAGCCATAATCAAGAGTCTAGATGCTTAACCCACTGAGCCACTCAAGTGCCCTGAGTATAATAAACTTCTTAATGACAGTCATTTCCTGATCCATTGGCAAAACAAAACAAAACAAAACAAAAAAACCAAAACGCAGCTAAAATAATCACGTTAAGGGAAAGAACAAGGAACAGTGAGCCCTCCAGGGAGGAGCCAGAAAGCATCACCACCGGTAGGCAGAAGGGGGAAGAAGAGGGGGTATCACTTATAGGCACCAGCACAAGCCATAGCTCGGGGAGTGGGTGCCGGCTGCATGCGGCCGTAAGGAGAGGAGCGGCGTCATTGCTAAACTGAAGTTCTGCAAGGAGAGGGTGGGGAATAAACACCCCTCGCTTTTCTCTCTTCCCCACTCCCATGTCCAGCCGCAGCCTCCCCCTGTGTGCGTCTAAGCAGACACCTGTGGACAGCTCCCGGCCCCCCAGCAGGGCAGAACGGGGGTGGGGGGCAAAGGGATCTGGAGGGACTTGGGACCATTCTGAGGACCTTTCTTGGGGAACAGCTGGGTGCTCTGGAAGGAGATGGGGGTGGGCGGTTCAGAGAAGTCTTCAAACTCTAAGGAGCCTCGGTTTGGTGCCTATTGGCGGACAGACCCAGGATGGGCGGATCCCGGGGTGATTTAGACCAGCACTGCTGGAGCTGTGCTATATACACGGAACCCCCCCGAATTCTGCCTCTGCAGGCCTGGGGGTGGGGGGAGCTGCCCAAGACTCTGCACTTCTAACAAGTTCCCAGGTGACGCCCATGCAGCTGGTCTGAGGACCCCATGGCGAGTGGCCAGCCTGGGCCCTCCGTCCCCCATGTTCATGTGCCCCTTGGGGGGTTGGGCCATCGGCCTGTCCTGGCCATCCATTTCCATCTGGCCTGTCTGCCCTAGCCCTCTGTCCATCTGTTCATCATTTTGGAGGGCCTTTGAAATTCATATCTCTCCCTCCACCTCACGTGAGGGTAGAGAGACGCATTTCTTACCATCTGGCAGAAATCAACTTCTCTAAAATAGCCTGACCCCGGGTAACTTAAAAAAAGGAAAGTTTAATTGGCTGTAATTAACACAAACAAATTGGTTTGACACCAGTTTTTCCTTCGCACCCTGAATCTGCCGTTCCTTTCTCGACTTGCCGAAGAAGAGACCCGGAAGGGGCTTTTGAAAGGTGGGTGGCTCTAGGGGCCTGTGGCTCCCAGGTCCCTGCAGTCCGGTGGCTGGGAGGAGGTGTGGCGTCAGAGGAAGCTGGCATCTCTTGTGTATGGAGTCCGCCACGGTGCTGGGGTGACATGGCTGCCTTGCTCACCCTCTCCCTGCAGAGGCCTTACTCCCCCGTTTTGACGGAGGAGGAGGCTGGGCTGGTTGCCGGAGCAGCACTGGACTTGGCTTCGGGTCTGACGATAAAGTCCGCGCTCCCTGTCCACTGCCCCCACACAGGACAAAGACCAGGGAGAGGGAAGGGAGGCCTCCCCTCGGTGCCAGATTTAAGGGAGTAGACGACATCATAGCAATCAAGATGGATAGTCTTTTTTTTTTTTTTTTTTTAAGATTTCATCCATTTATTTGCCAGAGAGTGCAAGAAGGAGAATGATCACAAGCAGGGGGAGCAGTGGGCAGAGGGAGAAGCAGGCTCCCCGCTGAGCAAGGATCCTGATGCGGGGCTCGATTCTAGGACCCCAGGATCATGACCCGAGCCGAAGGCAGTCGCTTAACTGACTGAGCCACCCAGGCATCCCAAGATGGACAGTATTTTAATGCAATATTTAAAAAAATTAGTCCAAAATATCCACGATGAAAAAACCACCCAGATTCCAAATGAAGACAGGGTCTGGGAGGGCGAGGTTTAGGGGAGGAGGGTGAGTCTGAGGGCAGGACAGGATCTGGTCTTTCTTTAACATCTGGATTTCTTCATGGATTTCCAGCTCAGGGCTACTCTACATGTGTGTGTGTGGGGGGACACGTGCCCCCCTCCTGGTACCTGGAGATAAGGTAGAAGTGCTTTGCTCTGAGGCATGCAAAGGCACTAAAGAAATATGAGCTTCCCATCCTTCCTTTCTGACTTCCCTTCTTGTCCCAACTGCCTTTTTTTTTTTAAAGATTTATTTATTTATTTATTTGAGAGAGAGAGCATGAGCAGAGGGGAGGGGCAGAGGGAGAGGGAGAAGCAAACTCCCAGCGGAGCAGGGAGCCCAATGCGGGGTCTTGATCCCATGACTCTGGATCCTGACCTGAGCCAAAGACAAACACATAACCGACGGAGCCACCCAGGTGCCCCATCCCAATTGCTTTTTTTCCCTTCCTCAACGCTGCTTAAAACTTGGTTGCCCCACGCCTGGGAGGCAGCGGGTCCTTCAGCATCCCACACGTGCCACGATTCTTCACACGTTGGACGGTGACACCCTTGGCCATCTCATCTCTAGGGGAGACAGGGCAGCAAATGTACTGAGGTTCCGGGGGTCCCCTTGAATTTGGGGGTCGAGGTTCACCTCATCCCTTCATCAGATGCTTAAGAAAATCTTAACCCCTTATCTTCCCCCCTCCCGCCTACCTCCCTAGTTGGGCTCACCTAGGTTGTGCCACAGCAAAGGGGATTCCTCCCCACTGCACTGTCCTCAGAGGTAGGGGAGGGCCTGGAGAGGAGTCAGGGTCACTTGAAGTCATAAGCAATATTCATGTTGTCACAATCCCATGCTGCCTCCTTTTCAAACTAAGGAGCCAGAATGCTTAATGGTCCGGGATTCCACATCTTTGAATGATATGATGCCTTCCCAAATATGGGGAGGGGGGCGGGGGGGAGATCCAGAGTGGGCCTGCTTTCTGGTCTGTTCTAGACAGGGGGTGGCTGGGGCCCCGGCAGGGGGGGGTGTCGAGTAGGCTCAGGGCACTGGGCAAGGGGAAGGCATGCAGGATGACATGGTCTGCCTGGACCCCTCTGCCCTCCTGGGTGTGGACCTGCCCCATTGAGGAGGGTCACTGGCCTTGCTCCTAACCCCAGCCTGAAGATTGCTCCTCTGACCTGGGCGCTGCTTTCGGGAAGGTTCTCCCCAACTGCTGGGGAGCCAGTGGGAGCTGAAGGGCTGAGCCTGTCCCTCTCTGGATGGCGGCTTTGCTCCCGCTGAGCAGAGAGGAAGGAGCACTGGGCTCTCGCCCCAGGAAGTGTGTGAAGATTAATTAGGCAAGTCTGTAAAGGGCTTGAGAGTGAGACATGTGGCCCTTTCTTCTCCAGGTGCCTTCCCCAAGGAGGGAACATTTCAGTGGGGGTGGAGAGAATTCCTGGGGCTCGGCCCTAGGAGGAGACTGTCCCTCCCTCCTTGCCTTACCCTCCTCTGTCCCCAGACCTGGAGTGTCCCCTCCCCTCCACCTCCTCCCCCAGCAAATCAATTTCAGCAGGGAAAGGAACAAGGCTATTACAGTTAACACCACTCCGCCCGGAGTCGCTGGGTCTTCGCTATTCATCATTCCTAATTAATTAAAAAGTAATTACTTATGGATCCGACTTTCATTATTTACACCCCCTAGGCTGTAAGGATATTACTTTCCTCCGTCCCTCTGGTACCCTCCGCTGCTCTGGTGCCAGCAGCTGCAGTACCAAGCATGGTGAGGACCCACCGCTTATGGGCATCCTCGCTGGGGGGATCTGAGGCCCCGTCAGAGGCCACTCAGGTCCTGGGGGTTTGCAGCCCCATCCGGAGAGCCCAGAAGGGGGCTCTGCTCCACTTCTCAGACCTGAGGCAACCTCCTAAAGGACGGCTCCACGCGTGGTCCTGGGCCAGCAGCATCAAGCAGCACCCGAGGGCTTTATCAGACAGGCAGACCCCCCAGCCCCATGCACATCTGCAGAACCAGAATCTGCATCTTGACAACATCCCCAGGGCCTCCTGGGGCATGTTCAGGTGTGAGAGGTGCTGTCCTGGTGGACCGGGGGACGGGGTGTGGTGGTGGTGGCAGAGCTCGTCTGAGCTGAGTCTCCCAGGTGCTGCACAGATCCCGAAGTGGGCACGCGGGGCCTGGCTTCTGGTCCCCAACCCCAACCCCCGGGGCTGCTGGGTTTGATCCGCTAGCCACACACCCCTGCCGTCTCGCCTGGGGTCCTCAGCGTGCTAATTCCTGCCCTGTCTGTCTCTCGGGGTCGGGATTCATCAGGGCAACGTATATGAAAGTGCTCTGGAAACCTCAAGTGGCACTTGCAATGCGTCCTAATAAAGGCTCACTTGGCCCATCATCGTTCACCAGCTTCCCGGGCTGCTCCCTGCAGTGTAGCCCTTTTCAATTGCTTTCCTGACCTCAAAATTTGTCTGTCCAGAGTTTGATCTGTGCCCCCCCTGTCCGAGCGTGTGTAATTTGGTCCACGAATCTAGGCTAATTACTCATGGGTGTGGGGGTGATGTTTCCCTGCCCCTGGTCCTGTAACAGAGTTGCTAGGTAAAAGGGCATTGACACCCGAGGCTTTCTCCCTCTGAGGCTTATGAAGTGTGCAGACTTGGATTAAGTGATGTCTTGGGGCACCACCTGTCCTCAGGGGCCAAAAGGGGACGCTACCCTCTGAGAGTGGCTGTGCAGAGTCGGTGAGCTCCCCGGCCTCCGTCACTCACTTCACTGCTGTTATTAGGATGATGGTTTCTTCAGTCCCCGGCGTGGCCCTGGCATCGCCAGGAGCGGACCAGCCCAGAGCACACCCCAGGAAGCCCAGGAAAGCCAGACTGCCTTCCCACATCTGTGGCCGGGCCCATCTGGGAAGAAGTGGGGACCATGGGCCTAGTCGTGGAGGCTACTCCGGGGAAGTCTAGAGAACTGTGAATTTCTCTGGCTGAGAAGCAGGACTGAGGAGCCCTGAGTAACAGGCTTGGGGGTCAAGAGGGTGCCAGACACTCTGTCGCCATCCCTTAGCAATGTCAGCCACGCGGGCACTTGGGAGGATGGGGTCGAGAGTGCGGTGGGTGGGAGATCCTGATCTTGGCCATCACCCTGCCTGAGCGGGAGCTCTGGACATGCTCAGCAGGTGGTCCTGCCAGATGTCTGCAGCGACGTTGACCACACAGAGCGGTGGGAGGGGTGTGGCAGCTACTGCGGCTCTGTTCCTTTCTCTCATCTCCCGTGAATCTGTCTTGATGTTCAACCGTGTATAAGACACGCCCAGAATGGTGGGATGCCTGGGTGGCTCAGTCGACTCATCGGCTGCCTTGGGATCAGGTCATGGTCACAAGGTCCTGGGATCGAGACCCGCGTTGGGCTCCCTGCTCAGCGGAGAATTGGCTTCTTCCTCTCCTTCTGCCCTTCTCCGCTGCTCATGCTCTTGCTCTCTCTCTCTCTCTCTCTCAAATAAATAAATAAAATATTTTTTTAAAGATTTTAATTATTTATTTGACAGACAGAGATCACAAGTAGGCAGAGAGAGGGGGGGAAGCAGGCTCCCTGTCGAGCAGAGAGCCCGATGTGGGGCTCGATCCCAGGACCCTGAGATCATGACCAGAGCCTAAGGCAGAGGCTTAACCCACTGAGCCACCCAGGCACCCCTAAATAAATAAAATCTTAAAAAAAAAGAAAAAGAAAAAGGCACTAGCAGAATGGGAGCTGGGGATGGGTGCAAGGGTGGGGCCAGAGGATGTGGAAGGAGATAGGGTGGGGGGGCGGTGTGAGAGAGGAAAGGAAAAACAGTCATGCCACAGGTGAGCCTGGCAGTTCAGACCATACGCTTAGCTGGGGCTCAGCACTTGGGGGAGGCAGTCAACTTCTGGAAAGCAGAATCTGCAAGTCTTAGATAAGAAGACGCCACAACAGGTAACTTGGCCGGGCCTCTGGTCCTTTGTTAACCGCCTCTCCAGACTCCACGGAAATTTCACAGACAGCGCTGGCCTGAACAGCAGCTGGCCCCCCAGTTCTGTAGATGGAGTCCCGTCCCCCCTACACCACCCAAACGACCCGCGACAGGATCAAGCATCGTGGTAATTATCGGCACGCTGTTTTCTTGGCAGTGGAGGAAGCAGACGGCCTGGGATGGTTTGGCTTGGTTCTGTTTTTGCTTCCCCCATTCCACGGTGTCTCTCTGCTTGCTTGTCATGGGGCACTTGTGGGGCTGGAAGCAGAAGCTGTAAAAACTGCCCTCTCTCCTCCTGCTCCCTGGAAAAGCCTTGGCTCACCCAGCAGACTGTGCCAGGTGGCTCGGAGTGGAAGAGAGAGGGCTGAACCTTTGCAAGGACAGAGGCAAATTCAGCAAAAGGAGGGAGGTTCCCCATGAGAAGGAAGGAGGAGATGGGGGGGTCCTTGAGTTCTGCTCCCTTGAGGATCCCTGGGGGTGGGCTGTGGGGACCCATGGTCAGACGCCAGGGCTCCCCTCGTCTGCAGAACCTGAGCCTGACTTGGCACGGATGCTGTGGAGCTGCCGGCCTCCAAAGGGCTCAGGGCAGACCACAGCTTCCACAAATGTTCTGCCCTCCAAGGATGGCTGATTCCTCCCTATGATCCTGGGGAGAGAGGCTGCAGGGCAGGAGCCCCAGCGCTGAACAAGCACTGAGCTTCCTGCCATCCCCAAAGGAGTTAGTTTTGGAGTTAGTTAGTTAGAAAATAAAGTCATGCACCATTTCTTGCCCCCTGGAGTTGGAGATTGCAAATGTCTTCCATCGCCCTGGAAGGAGGAGACGAGATTACTTCATTAAGCGAATGGCTTCACTCTCCACAGCTCGGTCCATCTGTTGCCACCATCCCCCGTGAAGGGTCATGGTGGATGGAAGCGACCCAAGTGTGCCAGTGTTTGGCCTTGCCTGAAAGTGTTTAACCATCTGTGTTGACACACACATGGCCTGGAGGAGCTCACCCCAGAGACACACTCGAGCAGCCATGCTGAGCTACCTGAGGAGCCTGTGCTGGGTGAGCTATTCCCAGAGCTCTGTGTGTTCACACAAGCACACCTTTGGGTGTTTTCCACAAAATACCCATGATCCAGGCAGCAGACTTGCACTGGGGAGACCTTAGGGTCAGGGTCAAGCAAGGCGACTTTCGACGGCCATTGTAAACCACATGGGTTCTAGCATTTGGTCCCCATGCTTCCCAGTTACCATCAGAGTCCCCACCCCACCACGGGACAGCAGGATGTCCAGCCTGTTCCGGGTTCCCTAGCGCAAGGCTTGCTGGGAAGTCTGAGGAGCTCTCAGACTTTTCCATCTTGGGTTCTGGGCTCCAGCAGCGGGTTCTGGAGATTGATCACTGCTCTGTGCTTTTGGTCACTGGACGGAGGGCACCCCCTTGCGGCGTGCCCAGAGTATGCACACCTACCCTTGTGTGTGCAGGAGCCACCGTACACCCTGGGATGGATGCAGAGGGTTGAATTTCAGGAATCTTTAAGCTATGGTGGGAGCACAGAGGATCCTTGAAGATAGGTTTGAACTGGGCAGGTCCACTTATAAGTAGATTTTTTTTTTTAAATAAATTCAGTACAGCACTCTAAAGGTGTCATCTCGGACGCCTGGGTGGCTCAGTCGTTAAGCCTCTGCCTTTGGCTCAAGTCATGATCCCAGGGTCCTGGGATCGAGCCCCACATCAGGCTCCCTGCTTGGCAGGAAGCCTGCTTCTTCCTCTTCCACTCCCCCTGCCTTGTTCCCTCTCTCGCTGTGTCTCTCTCTGTCAAATAAACAAATAAAATCTTAAAATAAAATAAAATAAAGTAAAATAATAAAAAGTCTTTAAAGATGTTCTCTCTTCCTTATGATTTTCTTAATAACCCCCCCCCCCGTCTTACTTTATTGTAAAAATGCAGTCTGTTATACATAGGACATCTAAAAACAAGTGGGTTTTGTTTCATTTTGTTTTTGTTCGTGTTTCCAAGTTTCTTCCTTGGTTCCCCCCCCACCCCACTTTTTAAAGATTTTATTTGTTTATTTGAAAGAGAAGGAACAGGGGGAGGGACAGAAGGAGAGGGAGAAGCAGATTCCCCGCTGAGCCGGGAACCTGACATGGGGCTCGATCCCCGGATCCCAGGATCATGACTTGCCGAATGCAGATGCTTCACCAAGGCACCCCCCCCACACACACAAAACAAGTGTTAATCAACTATGTTATTAGTAAAGCTTTTGGTCAACAGTAGGCTATTAGTAGTTAAGTTTGGGGGAGTCAAAAGTTATATGGGGACTTTTGACTGTGGGGGGTCAGCACCCCAATCCCAGGGTCCACTAACTGTATTTGTTTATATCGAGGACATTGGAAAACACTACCAATGAGGTTCCCACTTCCTTCTTATTTTCTTTATTTTTATTTTTAAAAGATTATTTATTTATTTATTTGACAGAGAGAGAGAGAGAGAGATCACAAGTAGGCAGAGAGGCAGGCAGAGAGAGAGAGAGGAGGAAGCAGGTTCCCTGCTGAGCAGAGAGCCGATGCGGTCCTCGGCTTGATCCCAGGACCCTGGGATCATGACCTGAGCCGAAGGCAGAAGCTTTAACCCACTGAGCCACCCGGGCACCCTCCCACTTCCTT
Organism: Mellivora capensis; assembly: GCA_004024625.1. Classification (NCBI taxonomy): domain Eukaryota; kingdom Metazoa; phylum Chordata; class Mammalia; order Carnivora; family Mustelidae; genus Mellivora; species Mellivora capensis. Next base: position 26,396 of record PISX010013297.1, on the reverse strand, counting down.
TTTAGAGAGCCACTTGCTAACACTTAGCAGTATATCACTGGGTAACCCCTTAATTACCCGGGCATGGACTGAACCCTTTTCCTGGAGGCTTGGAGCAGACAGAGGGAGTTATAATCCAGGAAAGAAAACACAAGTGTCCTGCTTCCTCAGGGCCCAAGGGGTCCCCTCCTCACCTCAACCTCCTCAGGCCCCCACCGAGGCCTTGTGTTGGGGCTGACTTAGCACTCACCTTCCCTGGGGAGTGTTCGAGCGCCTCTCCCCTCCTTCGACTCGGGCCTCTGATTCTCTGAAGCACCTCTGGGAGACGAAATTTTATTTTTACTTTAAAGCAATAATAATTTCAGAGGACATTTTCATTGATATGCAAAGCACTGGTTCTTCTTCACATCAAACTTATTAGCTCCTCATTGTGTTCATTCTCGCTCTGGAAGTGGGGGCTGGCTTTGCAAAACCATGAGGCCCCTTAAGAGGGTCACCCCCAAACAAGGGGCCAGACTGCTCTCATTGGGAGATTCCAATATGCGTCTCTTGATAAAAGAACATCTACGACCTCAGGAAGCTTTAACAACGAGACTTCTTGTCTGTGTTGATCTGAGCACCCGTGCATGTGTGTGTCTGTGCCCATGTGTGTGTGTGTGTGTGTGTGTGTTGAATTTTACCTGAGCCTTGTGTTCCTGCCAAACAGCAAAGATTAAAGGGATTCTCTCAAACTTTTGTTCCTGAAAATGGCTCACAGCAAAGTATCCTCCTTCCCTTTTTGACTTAGTTAAAGCTCAGCGACTGAGGATAAGGCCAACCTCAGACCCTCCAAATTCCCATTGTTTGCCCCATAAGTGGTTAGCTGAACTGTTTGTCCCCACTGATCAATCAGAACAAAATGCTTCCTGGCCAAGTTAAGCTTCTCTCCTTCCTCCAAGCTCCCTGAATGCTGGCCGGCCCTCTGCCTGGCCTGCACACAGCCCTCCTGGGAGCCAGCTGGCCTCAGGGCAAGACCTTCTCTGATCTACTCTTCTACCCACCACCTTTCATCTCACTTCCCACACCGGGGTCTTCCCAGCCTTGTGTTCTCTTCTCCTTATAAGAAAACTCCTTTTGCTGAGCTCTTGGGATGCCTGTGAATCTCACGGTCAAAGCCTTCTCTGGACCGCAGCGACCCCTGCCCTTATGGCAACGGGGGTCCTTGCAGTAATAATCCTTTTGAGTCAAGTCCCTCCTTACTGAGCCTGAATTTGTTTTCATCAGACGCCAGTCTCCCCTGGGGTACCTGGTAGGCTGAGCAGAACCCAACAGAGTCGAAGCTGGGGCAGAGCAGACCCAGCTCCTATTGGAAGAACCAACCACGGGGAGGGCGTGGGGGGAGGAAGAGGACGAAGGTTAAGCTTTTTTACAAAGAGGAAGTTGGGGGGGGCGGCGTGATACCTGTGGGTACAGAGAGGGATGAGTCGTGTCTCCTGCCTTCTCGGGAACCTAACAAAGGAAATGAGAGACACATTCTTGCAATCTTATAGTGCCTGACTCTGTTGGGAGGAAAAGTTTTCCTCTACCCACTTAGGTCCTTTGGTTTACTTCACATGCATGCTGGAGTGCTCTATAAGGAATTGCTCTCCAAAGAGCCAGGGGGAAGGATTTCAATATCAGCTTCAATGGGGGCGGGAGGGGGTGCACTTAGGGCTTCAGCAGGAAAGGGGTGGGAGGTTCTGACACAGCTTGTGTTATTGACTGAATGTCTCAGTCCTTCATAGCCATGCACTGAAGTCCTAGCTCCCCATGTGACGGTATTTGAGATAAGGCTTCTGGGAGGTCAGAGGGTTAGCTGATGTCGTGAGGGTGGGGTCCCCACGATGGGGCTGGTGCTCTTGCGAAGAGAGGCTCCAGAGAGCCTACGGTCTCTCTCTCTCTCTCTCTCTCCTACATGAAGGTCAGCAAGCCAGGATGAGAATTCTCACCAGCACCAGACCAGAGCGGCGCCATGGTCTTGGACTTTGGTTTCCAGGGCTGTGAGAACATGAATTTCTGTGGCTGAAGCCCCCCAGTGGTATATTGTGATGGCGGCCTGAGCTGACGAAGACAACTGTCTTGGAATGTCATGGTGTTAAAGGTCAGTGGTCTCGCTGTCTGGAGATGCAGCCAGAGCACAGCTGGTGGCAGTGGGATGCTCAGGGAGCTCTGCACTAGCCAGATAAAGGAAGCTCAGCAAAGGTCTCTTGCTGCATTTGGTTTATCGCAAAAGTCCTAGTTTAGAGTCGGCTTGATGCCATTCTGGTGGGTAGTCGGTCTCTTGAACTCAGACTGCCTCCTGTCTTGTGTCAGTGTGGACAGCAGGCTGGGAGGCGTGCAGGAAGGGGCCCTGGGGGTGCACATGCCTTGGTCTTGGCCCTTTGGAAGAGAGGGCCCCTCACATGGGTAAGGTATCTCTCAGCAGCCCGTCCCCAGGCCTGTGGGTGTGCCCCCAGGCCATTCCTCTGGTGTGGCTGGGGCGGAGGCTGTTAGGCTAGCTGGCAAGAAACCCGAGCCCCAGGAGGTTGAATGATCGATGTAAGGCTGCACAGCTAGCGTGAGGATCGGGTTGAGAACCAGCTTCCCACCTCCTCAACCTTTCCCCAGGATGTGGACAGGCAGAGACCAGGGGCTTCATGGGCAGGTGGCTGTGGGTACAGAGGCAAGAAGGAAACACCCTGGGGGCAGCGGGGAGTGGGGACTGTGTGTTGGGGACTCCCACGGGGTGGGTGGGCTGGGCTGAGGTCATGAAGAACATTGAATGTCAGGTCAAGGAATTTGGGGTTAGGGAGTTTTTAGACTTCCTTCAAGGTTTCTGTGCATTTATCAGTTTCTACAATGAGCAAGCATCATATTTACAATCACAAAAAGATTTTTGGAAAAAAAAAAGGAGACAAACGTGGGAATAGCATGCACAAAGATACAGAATTAGAAGAGGGGAGGAAGGGTGCAGAGAAAACCCGAGGACAGTTCATAGACCAGAAGCTTTAACAGCGGGGGCGGGGGGAGGGGTTGGGTGGAATCAGATGCTGTTGGGAAAGAGCGTTTTTTGTTTGTTTGTTTGTTTGTTTGTTTTTAGAAGAGCGTTTATCTCTTCAGGCAGTGAGGGACCAGGCAATGCCTCTGAAGGCACACTGGGGGAACTGCGGGGTAAGGGGTGGGGAATAAAATGTTCTTTGGAGAAATCATTGAGATGTTACTGTTTGCATATTGGGGGATTCCTGGACAGCAAGAGTTTCATGTTCCCGCCCCTCACCGCCTGGGGGTGCACCCACAGGCCAGTAATGGACACTGGATTTGCTGATCAGGGCAAATGAGCTAGGGTCCCCCAGGCTGGGGCAGAGCCTCTTCTCACTCAGCGTTGGTGCCTTGATGCCACTCAGCCTGGCTCTGTGCCACTCCCGTGGGGACACTCGGATGGTAAGTCTTTATTTCCTGTGCCTCCTGGCTTCTGAGTGAGAGATCAAACTTTAAAGGAGCCCAGAAAGCAATTAACTTCACTCACAGTGGAGGATATTGTTTTGTGCGATCAGATGATTCTTCCCCCCAGAAAAATGACGCCCTCAAAATCAACATTTGATTTGGCCTTGGTTCGTTTTAAGAATGATGCGAGGATATGAACAGGCAACATGGGACTTTATAAAAAAAATATGAGGCAGCTGAAATAATTGTAAGGCTGGATTCAGCTTTGCATTTGCTTTTTGGGAAGCCTGTACCAATTTACACGGCACCAGCAGTGTCTGAGGAGAGCCTGGTTCTTCATGACCTCGGCAGCCGTGAGAATTATAATTTAAAAAAGTGTTCATTTGACGGCGAAATATTGCTTGGTTGTGCATTTCTTTGTTTACAGTGAAGAGGAGCATCATTTCCTCTGGTTATTAACCTCTTGCATTTCTTTCTTGTTTTTCGTAATAGGCTTCTGTCTCCCTCCATTCTTTTCCCCCTCGTTGCTTTGCGTGAGTTCTTTACATATTATCGTTAATGTCCCTTGATCATTGATAGGGTCCTTGTTTACCGCGCCCGCATGACCCAACTCCCTAAATTTATAAGGTTGAAGAGGGAAACAAAGTTTCCCCAAACACAACAATAGCCACTTGTGGGCTGTCTTGCACACCCCTGCCCCTTACCGCTGGTGTCTGCCCCCACCCTTCTTCATTGGACTTGGGGGTTGGTGTGCTCCTGTTAGCCATATGTTATAAACATGCTTGAGTAGCATGAGAAACGATCTCAAATTTTGCCAAAGTTGCAACGTTTCTTGAGGTTGATCAAAATGATTTTGGAGAGTTATTGAATCCCATGCAGGGCTACCGGCGAGTGAGGAAATAGCAGAATTCAGCCAGTTAACAATCACAGGAAAAAGAAACCTACCAGGCTGATGAAATGACAGGAACTTCAAAAGCGAGAGATTTGAATTTTAGAGGATTAAGACATGCCATTGGGAAAATTGATGACGCCTTCAAATATTTTTTGCAAAAATGTCCTCTTTACGATTGTGCTATGAAAGTCAAATGTGGAATCAAGGATGTTGTATCAAGCTATCACACAATCTTGTCAGAAAAATTATGCCCCCCAAATCAACATTTAACTTACTCTTTGTTCATTCGAAGAAATGAAGAGTCGCCATCCCAGCCCACCTTTGTTAAACATAAGCTATGACAACCTGTTCCACAATTTGTAGTTCCTCTTCAAATATAAAGTCTCAAACGTTTATTTCTTTCCATCTTTTCAGGGGACTCACTTCGTGGCCTTTGGATTCTAATCCCAGTTTTTCTGGAATAATGAGGACCTGGGAACACAGTTTGGCTTTTTTGTTACAGGAATGTCTGCTCACCCTTATCTCCAGTTCAAGGAGCTGTGGGGTGCCCGGGATAATCCCAAAGTTCTAGGGCAGGGCTTTTGTCTCAGTCAACCCCCCCAGGTGCCTGGTGGTCTCCTTAGGGCATGTGTAGGACATAGGACTGGGGACACGAAAGCATTTCCTTCCTAGAGGCCAGATAATTCAAGGTGTGAAGGTTCTGAACCCTGGCATTGCCAGCACCCATTCATTGCCGGACTGGGCATGTGCTGGCTTGGTTCTGAGGCACAAGGAACAGCTGTATTCATATGCACACACAGGTTTGTGAACATGACCCAAAGTGCTGGAAACGATTCTGTGTTCAACGGCTCTTGGATGCACAAATGATGTCCTTGCCATAGTTCTGGATTGGGTCTGAACATCACGCCGTGTGTCAGGATGGGCTCCTGTGTCCAAACCTTGCACAGAGCCTTATTTCCCTCTTTGTGTCCTTGGGGCTTTGTTCTCTCTCTCTTCTTGACCCTACAAGCTGTTCCTTCTTCCCTCTGACATCCTGATGGTTACCTAAAATATCTTCCTACCTCTCTGCCAAGGGAGGCTGCCCTAAATTCCTACACACCACTCCTTGGATAAGGTTTAAAGAAATGGGACAAAAATTAAATTGAATTTTTAGCAGGCATGGTATTGTGTTTCCAATAGGCTTAACATTCTTTATGATGCAGGGACGTCTAATTGTCCCATGGTTTAATCCATTGGTCTTTTTTTCTTCATAACTTTCCATTGCATTTAGCTTGGAGAGTCCTTTAAACATTTATTTATGCTTTGATTTATATCTTTTTTTTTAATTTTTTTTTCCTCATTTAGTTTTCAGTATATCTAGAAAGTGTTTTTCTAGACAGGGTTAGGCACCCTGTATCAGTTCCTCATGGCCACAGTAGAGATGTATAGAAAAACCACACACAGAGTCTCGGTGGGCTGCGCCGGTAAGCCTCCATTCTGGGGCTCATTTATTCTCCGCAGGTTGGCCGGGTGGCATTCCAGTTCTGCTGGGGCTCAGCGGAACTGGACTCAGGCTGTGGCTGGAACTAGGTCGGCTCCATGAGCCTCCCGTCCACCTCAGACCCACAAGCGGGCAGCCCATGTCCTTTTCTTGGGGGTGGCACAGGCCTAAGCAGGCAGGCTGGTCATGCAAGCTCATTTCCAGCCTTTGCTTCCTTTGCATCCACTTGTATCCCACTGGCCAAAGCAGGTTCAATGGGCAAGCCTGATGTCAAAGGTGGGGAAGGTCACAGCACCTTCCTTGAGGCCACGGCATAGGCCTGGCTGTGTACTCTACCACAGGGCAGTGGGCACCCAGCTGGAAATCCAGTCTACCGCACTAGTCCATTTTGCCAGGGCCATTGTGAATGAGCCACCCTTTTAAATTCAATGATGGGAGCAGGGACGCGGGGTGAAGGAGTGACTCTGCGTTGCTCCATGAACCCTGTTATCACAGATCTGGCAGGACACAGCGGGGCAGGGGAAGACCGAGGTGACTCAGCAGCTGCGGCTCTGGGCTCTACGAAGAGGCCCTCCTCCTCCCAAACAGTGGATCTATGGCACTGCACTCCTGGGTCCTTGGCAGGTCACCCGGGGCACGGGTTAGCGAGGTGTGAATGCATGAGATGTCCACATGCGTGTGTGCACACACGATTACGTGGGTATGTGGCTGAGATGACAACTCTCTACAAGGCCAGTAATGATAAGAATAGTAATAAAGACAGCTAACCTTTTTTGTGCTCTCCCTAGGTTCTAGGCGCTGTTTGAGCTTCTACGTGGGGAGGTTTGGTGGGGGAGGCTGAGCATTGATTACTTTCCACAAAGAGGCCATTGTCCTAACCTTTTCCTTTCCCCTATGATGATCAGCTGCTTCGCTCCTTCTTTCCTCTCTGCCATTTAATAAGGACGAGGCAGGCAAGAGAAGATGCTGTAAAATCCAATTAACTCAGGCTTCAAAAGGCACGGTCTCCAAGTGGTGCCAGCTCTCCCCACCACAGACAACAGTCAGGCGGGCTGCTGGCTTCCCAGAGGCAGGTGCACTGGGGAGGAGGGCTGCTGTGAGCATCCGGATTCTCTGGGCAAAAAGGCCCAAGGTTAACGTGGCTCCTGCCTCTCGGAGGCAGCGCTGGGGAGTGGAAAGGGACGGGTGTGGGGGGACGTGTGCAGTGCACTGTGTGGGGCCTCAGGTGGCGCCCGCCCCCGCCCTCGCGCCCCTTTGTTCCCACCAAACTCTAGGCTCTCTGTAAGTCACCACGTGCATCCGCCCGGCCTCAAAGAAAGGCCGCTCCCAGGTTTGCAGAATTGTCCCCAGGCTGCATGCTGGCAGCCAAAACCCTTCTTAGGCGAGGTGGGAGGAGCGCGCTTTGCTGCAGGCAGATGTTTCTGTTCAAAGCAGAGACGGGGCCACAGAGCCGTGTGTGCAGATGGGTGGGAGTGGAGAGGGAGCCTGGGGGGCTGTGAGCGGGAGCAATGCAGATGGTGTCAGTCGAACGCAGTTTCGGTGGCAGACGATTTTGACGAAGCGCCCTGTAAACCTGGCGCAGCACAGGAGCTTTTCCGGGGCTTTCCACTGCCTGCCACCCCCGCCCCTTCGGCTATGGTTTCTGCTGGAACCCATCCCACCATCCTGCGGGACTTGGGCCCAGCCTGCATGCTGCCCCTCACACCCGGGCTTCCTGACTCCTGGCCCTCTCCGACCCCTGGGAGCTTCCCGCCACTCCTGCCACGGCTGCCCTCGGAGCCCCTCGGTGCCACCAGAACTTTCCCACTTCCTGCGTCTCATGCCTCCTGAGGCTCCTTCCAAGGACTCCTTCCCTTCACCTGCCATGACTTAAGAGACGCCTGAGATTCTTGGACCCTCCAGCCACCGAGAGGATGGGTCTGTCCTCCTCCCTTTGTATCTGGGTTGATGGTGCCCATTCCCCCCCAAGAGATTATGGGGCAAGTAACACTAGGTCAGAAAACGCCAGACAACGTCCACTAGGATCTCTTGGGACGCTCACCTTTGGATCCCTGAGGTACATGGAGGTTCACCCACCTCCCCGTGCAGGGACTCCCGCAGGGCAGCTGAGGTGCCAGCCTACCCTCAGCATCATCCTCCGGACAGGTGAGGCTCACCCTCCAGGTGACTCCAGCCTCCCGCAGGTGAGTCTCCCCTGCCACTGGGTCTTCCCAGTGGAAGCCCCAGATAATGGAGCAGAGGCAAGTCATGCCTGCCACCCTCTGTCCAAATTCTTGTAGGATCTCTGAGCATAATAAAAGGGTGCTTTAAGCTACTAAGTTTTGGAGTGGTTTGTCATGCGGCAATAGTAAGTGGGACCGTTACTGCCATTCTTCTTAAATCACACCATTCGTCTTGACATCACTGTAAGGCTGGTCCAAAGATAAGCTTCAGTATCTCAAACCACCCCTGTCACTGTAGGAACCAGGAGAGGGTAGAAAGGGTAGGTTGCAGAGAGGAATTGTCGTAGGATTGCCAGATAGAATACACCGTGACGAGTTAAATTTGGATTCCAGATAAATTCTGGAAATCTATTTGCTATAAGTTTCGGTATAAGTATATACCATGCACTAGTTGGGATATACTTATAATCAGTGAATTATTTGCCATGTATCTAAAATTCAAATTGTACCGGGTATCCTTATTTTTATTTGTAAAACCTGGATAGTCGAAAAAGTGGAGGCCCAAGGTCCTGGACACTCTTCCCCATGTCCTGATGCTCAGGGAAGTCATGTTTCTTCCACACTGGGTGATAGGGGCTCCCATCTGTGCCCATGCCCAGAACACCCATGCTCACAGCACAAGCTCTGGACTTCTTTGTCAGAATAGATTCCCAAGACTTCAGGAAGCTGTCTGCAGGGACCCAGGGGATGGCAGCCAGAAGAGGAAGCTGGCTCTGCCTCAAGGTTGAATTCCTTGCTCCAGATGAGGATGGACTCATTCTCTCTGGAACAAAAAAAGAGAGATGCCCACCTGGGTGCTTCCCTATCCCACCTCTCTTCTGATGCCCCAGAGCATCCCTGGCTCTTGCCCAACAGAGGAGAGTGAGAAGGACTCCTTCCTTTTCCCAGCCAACCAGCCCTTTAATTCTAGCATTTGGGTTCATTACCCAGTAATGAAAATCGGCTCATTCTCAATCTGCTGCGGTGTCTTCTAGCTCGTCATGGCCAGAGACGTCTCGGTCTCTCTCCATCCTGCTGTTTGCTGTTTTACTTCTCAGTCCCAGCTCATTAGTCCAAGCAATAATAATGAGCCCGTCTATTCCCTTCCTCCTTCCTCCCACCCTGTCCAGGCCCCGATCCCAAGGGAGAGCTCAGCCCCAGGCAGCCCCGGTTACAGGTAGCATAAATGGGAACTTGGCCATTCATCCATTGGTTCATTCGTTCATTCGTTCATTCATTTATTCAGGAAACATTTACTGAGTACATAATACAGGCTGAGTGCTGTAGCTGGGGCCAGGCAGTACCCTGGAAAGTCAAATGGCAAAATAAGACAAAGGAAAAGTCATGAAAGAAATGGAGCCACCTCTCCTGGTACGGGGGAAGAAATGTCTGGAGCATGGGGGATGAGTGTGAAGCAGAGCCTGGTTCCTGAAACACGGGTAACCTGCGATTACTAAAAGATAGGTATCACCAGCCACATCCTTCTCTTTATCCCCGGAACAGATCTGGAAGAAAATGATCAGGGTTTGGGTAAGACACAGTGTTGGGGGTGAGAGCAGAGGTACGGGTCTAGCACACGCTTCCGCCATCCTCTGACTGTACGAGTTACTACTGCTGCATTACAAGTCACCCCAAAAGGCAGTGGCTTAAAAAGCACTCATTTACTATCTCCCACTTTATTCTGGGAGTCAGGACTCCAGAAGCAGCGGGGCTGGGGGGTTGTGTTTCAGGGTCTGTCAGGAGGTTGGGGCTGCGATGTCGCAGTGTCAGCCAGGGCTCTGGTCTGGGGCTCCACACGCAACGCAGGTCACTCAAATGGTGGTTGTGGGAGGCCTCAGCTCCCCTCCATGTGGGCCTCTCCCTAGGGCGGCTTCTGACATGGCAGCTGGCTTCCCCCAGTCCGCTGTCTCTTTCCTAACCTAATCCCAGACATGCGCACCATTGCCTCCACCATATTCTCTTGGTCCCAGAGACCTATCCTGTGAGACTACACACAGATGTGAATACCAGGGGGCGGGGGGCATTGAGGTCATCCTAGAGCCTGGTGACCCCATTCACTTTTTACTACTCCAACCCTCATCTAGTATTGTGTCCTTGGTCCACGTTCAGTAAATATTTATGCGGCATCTGCTAGGTGCTGGCCTGGCCTCTGGGAATTCGTCGGTGATTGAAACAGATGCAAACACCTGAGTTGGGCCTGCCCTTGTCTCTGGGGCTGAAGACATGGCCAGTTCAGGTGGCTGGGGGCCAGACTCTGAGTGTGTCCCCAGCTGTGTGTGTGTGCATGTATACATCGTCTGTGTGTGCGTGCACGCATATGCATTCAAGAGCATGGAATATTCTTCCTCTTTCATACTTGCCGCTCTGAAATGGTCAGATGGGCTGCTGTTGCTGAAATTATGTCTGGAACTCTCTTTTGGAATTACCTTGAGTAAGAAGCCCAGGCAGATTCTTTCCAACATTCTTGAAGTTAATAAAGCAGCTTCTTTGGGACCAGATCCTTTTTTGGTTGGAGGGGGTGGGGGGCAGTGGTCGGTGAATCACCATTTGGAACCTGCTCTGGTACAAAGTGATTCAGAATTCTGCTACTGGCATCCCCCTACCTTCATCCCCCACCCCCACCACCCATGGACACAGCTAAAGTTAAAACACTTCTCGTGAACCGACTCTAATGTTAGTCTCAAAAGGTGAATTTCAAAATACTATGTTTTTAACAATGGCCATGTCCCTGGAATAAATGTCCAACCTCCCAGAGGGACAATCTGAAGGAGATGCCCTCATTCTGTTGGAGGAGTTTTGGAATATTCTCTCCAAAAACTTGGTTACTTTCTACCTTATGGAGATTCCAAGAGTCTACCTCCAGTCTTTCTTTCTCTTCTTCTCTGGTGTCACGTCTGGTTTCCATGGGTTTAGTTGGAAGGGGATGTTTTTCACGGGGGGTACAGGAGGGGCATCATGTCATCACTGCCTTTCAGGGTGAGCTGAAAATTCAGGCTCCTGTCTGCTCGGGGGCCTATAGTCCTCTTCCTTCTGGCCCCAGAGTGCAGGTGACCTTGATGGGCTTTTTGCCACCGTTTGCCAGGAAACAGATGGCAACACACAGACTTGTCTGTCTCAGTCTCTGGCGCTCTGCCGGTGTCCTCCCCCTTCTCCCTTTCTCCTATCATGTCACTTAAGGGTGTCTTTATAGTTTGGAAAACAATCATTCCGTTTGATCCGCGTTCAGTCCTCCCTCTCTTCCTGATAGTACAAATAATTTGGCAACATAAACACTGTCATCGGTCATGGTCTGCAAGCTCCTTTCCATCAAGCGCGCCTTATTTATTTATTTAAAAAAAAAAAAGGAAAGAAACTCTGGAAGATATCAGAGTGGGTTATGTTTCTTTCTTCTGTCTGTAGAATTTCGGGAGATTTGATAAAAAGTTCTGACAGCTGGCAAGCTAAGGCTGCTTTTAAGAGAGGGCTAATAAACATCCTCTCAGATCAAGAGCGAATCCAGGGCTGGTGTTGGAGAGAGGGGTGGCCCGCTCCCCGAGCCGTGGTGGCACCACGTGCAAAGCCCGGCCCCGCTAAGCGCACTGGAGTGGCATTGAAACGCATCCAACACTCCACCATCTGGCCCTGATTGTCAACATGTGTATACAAAGTGAGTGTCACTTTAGCTAATTCACGAGGCTCTGGCCGCCTCGGCAGTGGCAGCAGCTGTCCCCAGGGTGGGAGGCGGAGTGACGGCCCCAGAGGAGGGCAGGGCACCCAGGTGGGCGGCGGGAGGGAGGCTGGGCGGCCAGGCTCTGACGCCCTGCCCCGCCCTCACATGTCCACGTGTCCCCAGACGCGGCTCTCTGGCCAGCATTGCCTTGGTGGCTAATCATTCTCCATTCAGTCTCTAAACACCCCGAGGGCGGGCCGTGCGACTCTCCCGCTTCTCGAGTCCACTCGCACTTGAGAAGCTATCGTTGAATTAAAATAAATCCCTACCGGCAGCTTCTCTTTCATGCCCGTGCAGCAAGCCGTTCTGCCCTTCTTTGCAGAGATCGCCCCTATTTCTGCATTTGCTGGGCAGAGAGAAGAGCCCAATCTTCCTCCCTCTGGGGCGCAGGAAGCGAAGAATGAGTTCGGCTTGTCTCTCCGGCACGGAACACTGAGATCCTGGGTGAGTTCGCATAATCCGCACCCCACCACCCCACCCCAGCCCCGGACCATTGCAACGGGGCCTCACTTTTACCATCTTTCAGATGGGATCAGCACCGCCACACCTTTATGTTCGCCTTCACAGGCCTCCCGGCCCCAGTCCTAGGGTGGATGAGCGGGATGGCTCACACTCTGGTGTGCCGCAGAGGGCAGGGCGGGTCCAGCGAGGAGTCCCAGCCGTCATGGCGCACGCGCAGAAGTCACCACGGTCCGGTCTCCTCCGCAGCTCACGCCTGTTCTTCCTGCACCTCCTGCCACCCCTTTGACCGGGTTCCACCGGGTAGGTGTAGCTGTAGCCGTGGGTTTGTTCCAGGAAACAAAGAATTGCTCCCAGGCAGAAGCTGCCCAGGAGGCCAGGTGGCAGTCTGGGTGGGAGGGCACCTCCCTGCACCTCCCTGCCCCTCCCTGTCCCCAGGCACTGTCCATCTCAGAGGAGCTGGTTTCTGGGAGGCCTGGGTGGCTCAGTGGGTTATGCGGTTGACTTCAGCTCAGATCATGCATGATTCCAGGGTCCTGGGATTGAGTCACAGGTCCGGCTCCCCACTCAGCGGGAAGTCTGCTTCTCTCTCTGCCCACCCCTGTCAAATAAATAAATAAAATCTTAAAAAAAAAAAAAAAAAAAAAAAAAGAGTTGTTTCCCCTGCCCTCTACCCGCCCCCAACTCTGCCCAAAGGAGCCAGGGACACATCTCCTCCAGGCCATGCTGCTCAAAAACACAACAGATTTAATTTTCTACACGTGTGAAAAAAAAAAAAAATGTGCTTTCCCAAACAGCCCCAGGGACACGAAAAGGAAGAGAAAGCTAATTATCTTCTGTATTTTCTCCCACCGGGGAGAGCATGGCAGCAGGGACGGAGGTGGAGGGGGGCAGGCACCAGCAGGACCAAGACAAGATGGTACCAGGGAGATGGCCCTGTTGGCACTTTGGGAAGTGGGGGGTCAAGGGGGGTCACAGGGAGCCCAGGCTTCCTGTCCCCAGAGCTGGGCTCCAGAGCATGCAGGCAGGACCCTGCTGCCACTAGGCAATCCCACAGGTGTGGCTCTGCCAAGGTCAGTTGCACGACAGTCCTGGCCCTGGGGAGCTGGTGTCATAGGGAGGCCACCGAGAGGTGGCCGTTGAGAGGCAAAGCCCTTCTGGTTCCTCCCGGGGCCCAACAGCAGGCGAGGAAGACAGAGTAGTGACTCCCAGGGAAAGGGGCAAATGAGAGGACCTGCCACCCAACAAAGCAAACCTAAAAAATCAAAATGAGACAATCCTACGGCATGACACCTTTCAATGACAGACGCCTAATTAAAGCTGGACAGAAACAGGCAAGAAAACCACTTAATCTAGACGATATTTGCCTTGCTAATTTAGGTGTGCGTGAATGTGTGTGTGTGTGTGTGTGTTTTCCTGTTGGGTGAGTGTTTATAAAATCTTAATTAGGTTGTGTGTGTTGGAATAGAGATGGAAATACGTCTTTTTTTTTTTCTTTTTCTGTAATGGTCTCACTTCCCCAGGGGACATTAAAGCTCCATACACAATATTCTCTGAGCAGGGAAAGTAGTAATGGCATTTGACTATGGGTTCTGGGAGAGGAGGGAGGAGAGGGTCTGATTCAATCACAGATGGATGCCTGATAGCTTACTTTTTTTTTTTAAATCAAAACCCCAAATTGGACTCAAAGCAGCTATTTATAACCTGTCAGGAGAAGCCAGCATTTCAATATCAATCTCATGTCCAAATAAATTTTTAATGACCTTTAATGTGACAGATAAGCAGGGACAGAAGAAATGCACCACGCCACGCACACAGTGGGCACTCAGGGTTCTTTGGAACGGGTTGAAGGGAACGCGGGCAGTGAGTCAGGGGGACCCCACGACATCCCTTCCCTCCTCCTCCCTCCTCTGCCCCGCCAGGCGAGTCCCACTCTTGGAACTCAGGTCTGCTGCCACCTCTCTCCAGCTCATTTAAAGAGAGCATGCCTGGGGAATGTCGAAGAGGACAGCAAGATGGCAGGAGAGAGAACCAGCGAGCCGGAGGCTCGTCCAGGGTTAGATGACAACCTTGGGGCCATGTAGGCCATCCCTCCACAGAGGCAGTCCCTTGAAAGCAAGCCAACTAGCTGGGTGATGTGAAGGGGTTGTGTCCAGGGGACAGAGCCAGGAATGTGGACAGCCAGGATGCAGTGATCAAATATGCAAGGTTCCAAAGTAGCAGAATGTAAGGATGCCTGGAATAGAGTCCCCTTCTCCCCCCTGCCCGAGGGTCTTCTCCCTCCCCTCTTCCTGCCTGAGGGCCACAGAGGGAAGGGCCATCCCCGCTCTGCTTGGACCAGCGGCTGCTCACCCGTGACTGCACGTTCTTAGAGCATCTGGGGAGATTTCAAATATTCCTGAGGCCGTGGCCTCTCCTCCGGAGATTCTGAATTAATTGGTCCTGCGTTGGGCCGAGACATAAGTGTTGTGTTTTTTTTTTTTTTTAAAGTTACTCTCCTCCAGAGGTTCTAATACAGAGTTGAGAACTGCTGGCCTAGACCCAAGTACATTCCCGTTCCTCCGGCTGCAGGTTGTCAGGAGTTAGGCAAAGGATGGCCCCTCCCTTATTTACCGCACCTCGCACCTCTGCTGCATCTCCCTCCCCACCCCACCCCTGCCAAAAAACAGGTAGCTGAGCATCTGGTAAACATCTGCCTTATTCCACCCAGAGGAGGGTGACCTACTTTTTTGCCTGTGGCTTCTCTTGCATAGAGGGGCTCTTGGGACAGAGGGGCAGATGGAAATGTCAGCATGTCTGTGTTGACGCTGTATTTGGGTGCCACCCAAGCTCTTGTTTCTCTGTCAGATTCCGGATGTGGTATTTAGATAGTAAACCGCTGCCGCCAGGCACTTGCTGGGGAGATCAAAGCTTCCGGCAGCATCCAGAGACGTCCTGGGGTTCAGGCTGCCAAGTGCTGGCAGCTCTGGGTTTAGGGCGAGATGAGGCCAGCACTCGGACTGTGTCAGCTGGAACACAGACCCTGGGTGGAAAATGGCACACCTGGGAAAATCCTTGCTCATCGCAGGGCTTCCTTCCCCCAGTGCTGGCTCTCGGGGCTACCAGGCAGGCTGGCTGCACCCCTGTGCATGCCCAAGCTCTCCTGGGACATGGACCACGCTGCTGTTCGCTCTGACGACTGTCCTGGGTCCTGGGACTCAGCATCCTTCATCGTGAAGGGAGATGGAGTCTCACATAAGAGTCAGAGGTCATCTCTGGAACGTTCCATCACAATGGTTCCATCACGGGGATCAGGTACTTGGAAGGAAGCCCAGGGGCTCAGGACTGTCCCCTCCCTTCCTCCCCCTTCTTCCTTTTAAGAAAAAGCAAAGAGAGGCTGGCTACCATCCCATCCCTTCTATGGTCTGAGTAGGGGGTTTGGGAGGGTTACTGCTCAGCCTTCTGAAGGAGAAGGTCCTGGATGTCCCCCCTGTGTCCTTGGCCCCCTGTGTGTCTTCTGGGGACTCCAGACTGAGGACAGGCACCAGAAGGAAAAATGCTGGCATGAGGTGTCTGACCCTGGGCACAAACCAAAACACAGGGCTCCTTCTGGGAAATGGCCCTGCGTGCGCACTGCCTGGGCTCAGCTGCTGCCCCCAGCCGCCTTTCCTGCACATGGCAGAGGACAAAGTCTTTCCACCCCGGCTCTTCAAGACCTTCAATTATTTCCTGTGTCCCCCTTCCATTTCTCAGTAGATGCTCTTATCAAGAATGCCCTGGTTGGATTTCTGAAAGAACAGCTTGTCTCGTCTTGACAAGAGTTTGGAAGAAGCGTGTGGACTGGATACTCCTGGGCTCGGAGTTTGGCTTGGCACCCTCCTTCTCCCCAGGCTTATATGCTTCCCCTTGATGTGAAGGAAGTGAGTTCCCAGCCCCTCCTCCCTCCAGCACAGCTACCTGCTCCCAAACTTGGAGAGGATCTGGAACCTCCCATTAGGACCATGCCCCATCCCCAGACCCTGGATGTTTAGTTCTGAAAGGTTTGGGACATTTCTCTAGCCTTCCAGCCACTGGTCTGTTGGCTTAGAGAGGCAGGGAAGGGAGGAGGGGAGGCCAGCACCCCAGGAAAGGGCTGTTCTGCATAGGCTCAAGGAAGCACTTGATGGAAAAGGCAGAGGGAGAATCCCTCTGCAGGAATGGGAAGGTGCTATTTCCTCCCTCCATTTTGTCCCCAGACCATATGTAGCTGTAGGGTGTGTGAACCTGGCCACCACAGGAAGTCATCGGGCGGGGCTCAGGAGAGTGGTGGTTTGGGGGGCAATAACAGGGATGCCCTATCTTAGCCCCTGAACACCCAGACCAGTGTGACGTACGAGGCACGCCTGGGTGGGAAGATGGGTCTGCTGGGCATGCAGGGGTGAAGCGGTGGGCAGAGCAGGCAGGGACTCAGCATCTGGCATATGGGGGTGACCCTTACTATCCCTCCCATTCCTGAAAGCTTGGGCTTCTACGTTTCTCAGAATAAGGAAAAATTGAGAGCACCTCCTAGTCCTCATCCTTGGAAGCTTCCAAACAAAACACCTGTTACTTGCCCCTCCGTGCAGAAAATTGAACAGCAACGGGAAAACACAGGAACAGAATGGGTCCCATCTGCTTAACTTTCCTGGGTCTGGCCCTGGGCCCAGCCTGCCTTGATCTGCACCCGAGTCTCCCTCCCAGCCACGCTGCCCCATCCCGTCCCCGGGGCCTCCCCTGCTCACACAGGCCCTCCGCTGGGGACCTCACCTCGGATCTCAGACAAGCTTCAGCTCAAACATCGCACCCTCCATGCTGCCTTGGTGTCTTCCCTTCGGCTCCCTCTCCACCCGCTCCCACCAACCCAAGCGGGAAGTAATCTTCCCCCTAGGAATTCTCGGAACACTTTCTCTATACTCGGTCATAGTACACGTCACTTCCTCCTTTTTATCTGAGTTATCTACGTGCCTATCTTATATCAACTCCGAGTTGGCAAGCTTCTTTATTTTTTTTTAAGATTTTTATTTATTTATTTATTTATTTCAGATCGTTGGGTACACAGCACCATCACAGCAGAAACCCGACGACGATGAGAAGGTTCAAGATGGGCCTCATCGAGGAGGTAACACCCATGCAAGGACCGTCTCCAAGCTGTCCTTTCTCGCCCTCCAGCTTGAGCCTACGTCAAGCCATTGTTAGTCCATCGAGATTGCCATGGGGCTCCTGGGTGGCTCAGTTGGTTGAGCATCTGACTCCTGATTTTGGCTCAGGTCATGATCTCTGAGTGAGGAGATCAAGCCCCGTGTCGGGCTCCATGCTCAGCAAGGAGTCTGTTTGAGATTCTCTGATTCTCTCTCTCCCTCTGCCCCTTCCCCATCTCAAATAAATAAAATAAATAAATAAATAAATGAATAAGTCTTAAAAAAAAAAAGTTTCCCCTCCCATGGCTAGTTAATTGAACACGATTCTGGGCACTGCTGTGAAGGGACTTTGCCGATGTAATGATGGTGACTAATTAAACGATCTTAAGATGGGGAGGTTATCCTGGACTATCTGGGTGGGCCCAATGTCATCACATGAGTCCTTAAAATCAAAAAGAATGCAGAAAAGTCAGAACAATGCAACAGAAGAGGGTGAAGGAAGATGTGGCAGAGAGGAAGTCAGAGAGAGTCCAAGGGTGAGAAGTCTTCTACGTGCCATTGCTGGTTCTGAGAAACAAGGACCCGAGAGAAGCTTCTAGATGATAACAAGAGCTCCCAACTGATGTCCAGCAAAGAAACAGGGCTTGGTCTTCTAACCTTCTAGAAACTGAATTCAGCCAATGCTAGGAATGAGCTTGGCAGCACATTCTTCCTGGAGCCTACCAGGACGAACCCCACTGGCTGACACCTGCCTTTCGTCCTTCTAAGCCCTGGAGCCCGCCTGGACTCCTGAACCGTGGGATCATGCACGTGTGTTGTCTTAAGCTGCTGAGTCTGGCGGGGTCTGCTGTGGCTGCGACAGAAAGCAAACGCAGAGCCTTGTCCACAGCGTTTCTTTTCACGTTGGAGGGTCTGTAAGTCCATGATTGTGCTCATCCAGCCTGGGTGTGGTTGAGCCAGGCTGGCCCCTGGGGGCGTGTTCTTCTCACAGCACAGGCAGAAACACAGAGGCCACACCGGAGCTTGGGAGCACAGGCAAAACCTGTGCAACACTGAGGCAGCTGACCTGCTAATGGCCTGAAACAGTCCCATGGCCAAGGCCAGCTCAGTGGGGGGCAGGGAACCGTCCTCACCTGTCCTGGACTGGGCAGTGGTGGGGCACTGCTGGGTCACCCGCAGAAAGCCAGGATTCGGGATTCTGCTAGAAGGCGGGAGTGGAACACTGGGACCTATAATTCATTCCATGTACCCATCGTGTGAAACATTCAACTTGATCTTCTGGGAGCACTTACCTCTTACAGACGACAGTTTATTCACCTACATACCATGTTTACTGGCGGGGTGTGTCTCCCTGCACTAGAATGTACTCTCCATGAAGGTAGGACATGCTGTCTGTGTTGCTGCCGGATGGATCTTAAGCACTTGGACTTGACCTGGAACATGACGGGAGGTCAGTGAACATGTGCGAAATGCACGCGAGTGAGTGAATGCTCTTAGTGGTGACTTGGTCGCCAAAGTCCGTATCCTGGTCTGGGACTCATTTTGCATACAGAGAGCAGCCCCCCTACCCACACCCAGGGTGGGGTAGATGAAAACCTCATCATGATACTGGAATAGACTCAGCTTCCAGGTCTAGTTTGGACTCTCCAATGGTCTCAAGAGGTTGTTTATGATTCTAAAAATAACCTTCAAGAAATCTGCTATCACAACCCTTTTCTCCTTCCTGGCTGCTAGAGGAGCCCATGTCTATAAATTCAAACAATAGGGCATGCCAAGTCCCCAGAGACCTCACTTATGGAGCTAAAATAATAATCCCGGGGTTTTGGCAGGATTTTCTGGATACTGCTTGGCTTCGCTTGAGCGTGAAAGGACTGGCCGTCCCTGCCAAATGTACCCACCATGCCAAAAAGCTGGCCGAGGTTGTTAGCGCCTTTTGGAGTCAACTAATTGGTATATTCAACTGGTGTTTGTTGGGGGCCCGGCATGGCCATCTGTTAACCCCTGCAGTTCCCCCATCAAGAAATGGTGGGGCGCCTGGGTGGCTCAGTGGGTTAAAGCCTCTGCTTTTGGCTCAGGTCATGATCTCAGGGTCCTGGGTTTGAGCCCCGCATCAGTCTCTCTGCTCAGCAGGGAGCCTGCTTCCTCCTCAAGGAGCCTCAAGGCCAAGGCTCATTTACCACTCTGGGGGTGGATGATTCCAGAATTCCTGAAACCGGGCTTGCCCAGGGAGTGACCAATATGGCAGTGTGGTGTGGGTGAAGCCTGGTGGTGGTGCTCCGTGTGTATGTGTGTGTGTGTGTGTGTGTGTATGTGCATGTGTAAGGGAGAAAGAGAGAGACAGAGCGAGATCTTCCAGACCCTGTGACCTGGTTTCTTGGCACCTTCACTGCAGAACTTTTTAAGGACTCCTGGACTCTGAATATCAAGGCAGAGCCATGGCCCAAGGAGGTGGTAGCAAAATTGGTGTGGAAGAGCACATCTAAGGGGCAAAGGGAGCAGGGCTGACTTGCTAACTACAGTCTTGTCCTAAGTACCCAGGGGCTTTCCCAGAACCCATCATCATTGTTAATACCATTCATTGAGCGTTTGTGATGCATCAGACATCCACCAGAAAATCCGATCGTGTAGGTGGTGTAATTATCCCACTTTACAGAAAAGGAAACCGAGGCAGAGTGTAGGCCGGTGCCTCCATCTCATAAGTGGGGGAGCTGGAGTGGGTCCCCGGGTCCTGGGTCTTAATCTCTATGCTACAGTCATGTCTGTAGAAAGTAGAATGCTGCGTTCATGGCGGGCGCCAAAATCACCCACTCAGGAGGCAGAGAAGCGAGCAGGGAGGGCAGGGAGCAGGGACCCCGATCAAGATGCCTTGACCTCCCGGATGGGGGAGGGGAGGTGGATCCGGGCAGTCGTATTAAAATGCAAATTTCTGCCTTGCTTGCTGGTTTATCATCTGACTCGTTATACAATTTGCCAGTTATAGAAGAAAAATTACCATAATGGGGCCCTAGGGAATGGTTGTAAAAAGGAGACCAAACGTTACTTATCGGCCGTTCCACTACAATTATCTACTGCGTTTGTTCTTTTCCTCTTCGGAAAAATGAAACCATCAGCGCCAGGGACAGGGTGCTGACCGGGCCGGAGGAAGCTCAACGGGGCGTGGGGGTAGAGCCTTTGATTTGCTTTCCGCCGGCCTGCTCCCCGCGCCAGCCCGCAGGCACTGCCCCCCACCGCCCCCCGCCGTCCCCTTCCAGGGGCAGCTCCCTTTGCAGAGCAGGGCGGGGCCGATTTTCTGAGCGTGAAGAGAAGCGGAGGGCCGTCCCGTAGATGACTTGAGCTGTCTCCTCCCTCTGACTGGCTCGGGGCTGCCGCGCTCCCGGAGCGGACTTGGTGCTGGGATGCGGCGGTCCCACGGGACCCACTGAGCATCGCTCCCCAGACCCACTGCCCAGGTGCCGCTCCGGACTCCGGAGGCTGCAGGTAGCCGAGCTTCCGCAAGGGGGCACTGCCCTGCGGGCTGCACCCCGCGGAGCTCCTCTGTGCTGGGGTCCCTACCACTTTGGGGGCTCTAAGATACCTTTCCAGCCTGGAGCTGCCGGCCTCCCCCACCCCGCTCCCGGGCCCCTCGAAGGCAGGTGCTCGGTCTAACTCAGCTTGCTTCTTGCAGTACCTTAGCTTAGCGCTTGAAACATAATAAGCAGGGAATAAATATTTGATGAATGAATGAAAGTGTCTGTCTGTGAACACATGTCTCTATGTTTTCAGGTTATTCTAAAGTTGCCTTCTCCACAGTCTGACTTCTTTCAGGTCCAGCCAAATCTTCTCCAGGCCCTAAGGCCTCCGATGATTTCGCAGGCTTCTATAACCAGCATATTAAAACAGTCAGGGGAGCAGATAACGATGTTCTCTGCCCATGCATACTGTTCAGATATTTTTACTTTTTTTTTTTTTTTTGGTCTTAGTTCCTAGAGTCCCTGCTCCTCATTTATTTCTGCCACAATATGACGGATAAACCTTCAAGGCTCCCCTGAGTTCAATTTACAAAGGACAAATTCAAAGCGATGTACCAGAATCCCTGAGACTGTGTTTAGCAGGGAGCCCTCCAACGTCTGGTCTCCTGGACTCTGGGAAGAGAGAGTCATGGCTTGACTGTTGGAGTTCAGCCCATTTCTTACAAGTTATCCTCAGGCTGGGTGTGTGTGTGTGTGGGGGGGTGCCATACCCTAGTGCCTGTGGACGGGGAGCTAGAACATCCAGAACACAAATTTCCAGTTTGATATCTGGCTGTCCCCCCCTTTTAGTGGCAAAGCAAATAGGTATTCAGCTTCTCAGGTGGCAAGTTGATCTAGCCACTTTGCAGAGAAGGCTGTGCCTTATTTGTACCTCTAAGCCTTTTGTCCAAGGAAACAGACATTTCCCTTCCTCCAAAGAGGAAGACGAGGGTATGAAGTGAAAGGAGGCAAAGCTCTTTGCCGACATCCCCAAACCCCTAGACTGCGTGTCAGAGAACTCTGGCAAAATCCAGCCTGATGTCCTGCAAGGTAAGAATGATTATTTTTTACTTTTTCAAATGGCTGAAAAAGTCAAAAGAATAATATCCCATGATGTGTGAAAATGAAATCAAATTCAAGTGTCAGTGTCCACAAATAAAGTTTTATTGGAAACACAGCCGTGCTCACCCCTCTATGTGTTTAGGCTCACTTTCCCATGACCAGAGCAGAGCATTCTGGAATACTGGTACAATGACTCTTGGGCCTGCAAAGCTGAAAATATTGACCATCTGGCCCTTGGCAGAGAATGTTTGCTGACCCTGCTCTCCTGCCCAGATGACCCCTCTGCCCCCATGCCCCATCATGTGCCCTGGTCAATCTGAATGTCATGGGAAAGTTCCTTCCCTTTTGAGTAGATTTTCTCCTGCCTTACTTGCACTTTTTAAGACGAAGAGAGGAAGTATTGAAGGACGAAGTTGGCAGCTAGTGATTCTTGGAATAGTATATTTTTGTGACCTAGTTCAAGTCACTTAATTTCTCTTGGGACCTCATCATTCTCCCCCTGAAAAATAGCACTTCTGGAAAGTAATGGGGAAGTCAGACACTCTGGTAGGTCAGTGCCGATTCCGAGATCCGAAGAGCCTGACCTCTGAGGACTGGCCTTCTTGAAAGTGTTACATCTGTCCCTGCCTTGGATGTGCTTGTCATTGTTAGGCATGTCACAGTTTTTGGCTTTGAAAATGTCCTTGCAACAACAGTCACGTTGTGTTAAATGTTCAATGGATAGGCCCTTATTTAACACCTACCTGGGCCAGCGCTGGCCCCACACTGGGGAGATGGGGGAGGATGTAGAAGATGAAGACCCTGGGCCCTGGGAGCCTTAACCCATGCGATCTATGAAACGCACAGCTCATCCCAGGAGGGAGACACACCCGTGTGTCTTGGGCGCCCAGCACCACGTGGGGACCACCACTTTGCACCCATGGTTCTCACAACGCCCTCTGTAGAAGACAAAAAAAGCCCCTTTTCCAGGTGAGGTAACCAAGGCTCAGTACTGGTGCCCCCGCTTCCGTAGGGGTTCACCCGGGGCCCAAAGCCAAGAGTGTCCCATTGCCAGCAGAGGGCGCTATCTCGATGGACAAAAGAACAGAAATGATGGGGTCACTGTGCGCTCACAGACTCAGCTCCAAAGAAGGGAAAAGGGAAGGGTGAGCTGGTGTCTTTTGGGAAAAATCTCCCAATTTATTTTTGGGGTCCACTCAAGGAAGAAACGTTCTAAGTCCTCTGGGCCCCAGGAGCTGTGCTTCACTTTTAGCTAAGGGAGTGGATACAGAAGGAGGGGGAGGTGATGTACTTGTTTCATTCTAGCTGGCATGTCTGTCTTCCTCACTGGATTATAAACCCTTTGGTCACAGGGACAATCTCTCAATCACCCGTATATCCCAAGCAAACAATTTTTAAGTGCCTACTGTATGCCAGGCACTGTGCTTGCCATGGAGCACAGTGGTTTGTATGCAGCAGGGGCTCAGGAAATGCTCATGAAATCGATGAACATCTGCTGATTAAATTCACACCAATGCTAGGCCTTTTCTAGAAGCTTCTAGGAGGTAACAGAACTCTTGAAAAAAGAGGGAGGATGACAAAGATATTTGGGGTATCCATATTTCCCTATTCTCCTGTTCCATCCTTCACCTCTGCTATAAAAGGGATGTTCTATCAGTAAGTGGGGTCAGCAGGTTGATCCCAGATTTGCTGTTTCTTCCCAAATCCTATCCTGTTAATCCATGAAAAGGGTGAAATTTCTTCTTTAATCTCTTTCTCCTTGTTCCCAGGATGAGCCATATGGGCATCATCTCGGCTTCTATCCTCAGGAGTCATCACCCAGACAACTGCCCTCCTTGGGGCTAAGCCAGGAGATGAAGGCCAGTGGCTCATCTCAAAACTCCAGTGTCTAGTCTGAGGACACACTGTCTCCTGGGACAGTTGACAGTGGTGATCTTGTCCCTCATGCAGGGTGTGGCCTTGACAGGAGAGCTCTCCAAACACCATCAATGACCCCAACATCCATTGAAGAGGTGTGCATGAGCAGGTGGCCATTTTGTAAGCATCCCTCCTCTCAAGAGTTTGGGGTGGCGGACAGAGAGGCCCAGGAAAAACAAATCTCTTTAATGTTCAAAGGCTGTACCCTGCCAGACTCTGCCACCTGTCCCCTCCTCTTTACAGCCCACAAAATTGTCAAAGTGCAACTTGCTCCCCAGACCATGTCCTACCCTTTTGTAGGCAGAATGGGTCTTTTTCAGCCTGAGAAGGGCAGGACCATGTTTGCAGTTTCCAAGGTGACCATCTGAGGGTCTTGGGGACTTGGGGAGAATTTGTGAATTCCTTTACACTGACTTTGCATGGTTCCACACACAATCACTGTTCCTGTCCCCTCTGGTCTTTGTCCACATATGTTTCTGAACTTCAGTGCCTCTGTACCCCCACACAGGCTTGCCTTTGAGATGCAGGGAGAATCTGCCTCTGTGAATTTGGAATGTCTAAGTGCGCGTTAGGGGGACAAAAGAAAAGAAAGCATGTTCTTCAGTCTCCATATTGTTGCCCTTTGGAGCCTGCTCCTCCCGTGGGTGGGGCGGGATGGTAGTGGTCGGCGGGAGGTCTGTCCTGTGCACGGAATGATGGTTTTATGGCATCCCTGGCCTCCCCTCACCGGACACCAGTAGCGCGCCTTTCCTTCACCATCACAGCCAAAATATCCCCAGACATTCCTAACGTAGCCTTAGGGGCCAAGATCACTCTGGCTCAGAACTGAGAAAAAGGAAAACAGACATGGTTAGTGGGTTTTTTTTGTTGTTGTTGTTTTGAATTCATGACTATGCCACAAAAGCTGTGTACTGGCCCCCGGCCTGTGACCTTGGGTTGTTCCATTCCATATTAGCCTCTGGGCTCTCCCCTTCCACCTGACCACCTGGTTAGGGGCTGATGGGTGAAACGATGTGGTAAAGGGTGAAGGGACCTGGCATGGGGTGAGCAGGCCAAGCGGGGCCAGTGGGGGGCAGGGGCATGACAGTAAAAACTGTAGGATGTCATTCTCTGGAGAGAGGTGGGGTTTCTGCGTAGGACACAGGAGGTGACTTCACTTGTTAAATATTTAAAGCCTAGCATGGAAGCTGTTGTTTTTATCTCCTTCAACCTTCTGACTAATCGACTATTTGATTAACTCTGAATCTCTTTGCCTTTTAAATGTTTAACTTTATAAGTCGTTGACTCCATCAGCTAATGCAGCTAATGTGTGCCATTGTCTTCCTATCCCTCCTGGGCTGGGTGGTCTTTCCTGGCCAGGGATGGGGGCAGCCGGACCTTCCCCACCCCATTGGTGACCAACACAGAAGCAGAAGAGATAGGGCAGCCATCAGAGGGAGACCGGAGGCCTTTCCGTCTCGTGAGATGAACTTCTCAATCTTTTTTTTTTTTTAAGATTTTATTTATTTGAAAGACAGAGATCACAAGTAGGCAGAGAGGTAGGCAGAGAAAGAGGAGGAAGCAGGCTCAGAGCAGAGAGCCTGAGGTGGGGCTTGATCCCAGGACCATGCCTGACCCAAAGGCAGAGGCTTTAACCCACTGAGCCACCCAGGTGCCTCTGAACTTCTCAATCTTAATACAAATGTATCAATAGAGATGTATCATTGCATCATATTTGTATCATATTGATACAAATGTATCAATATACAAATGTATCAAGTATTAACCATATATACCCTCCTGGGGGATTATGTGATTTTAGTTTTGTTCCGATGTCTCTGTATACCATTCAGGTTTTCTGCAATTGTATGTATTATTCTTATAGCCGGAAAATAAAAACCATATTCGGTGTTCTTTATTTTGTGTTATTGCTATGATTATTTACTGATTGAAAAGGCTAAGAGGAGCAAAGTCATGCTGCGGAGCGTCATGACAACACGGGGATAGCTGACCCTGGAATGGGATGAGGCAAAGCCAGCCCTCACTGTCTGGGGTTTGAATTCCTGTGATCCCCCAGAAGCAAGAGGGTGCCCCTGATGTGCCCTCACAGTCTCTGCTCATCTCTGGGGCATCTAAAACCCGAGTAAATGGGTCCAGCCTCTACATCTGGGGAGGCAGCCCCACACTATGCCTCCAGCCCCCAACAAGGCTGCGGCTTGCCTCCCCTCCCCCCAGGTCTCCGCCACTCCCCTGTGGCCTCCTGCAGTGGAAAAAGCCAGCTACTCCGAAGAAGAGCCCCATGCTCATTAGAGATAAACCCCATAAGATCAAGGGAGGGTAATGGCCCATTTTCACTGTTGGGAATGCACTTCTTAATGGTGTGACCTGTTACACACTCCACTTATTGGAGTGGATTTGCAAGTCAGATTTTTAGGGCACTTCTGAGTCCTTTGGTTTCTAAAGTGAGACCCCACTGCCTGTCAGAAGTGTTGGCGAAGGACACCACCAGGGGGGTCTCGGAGGGGCAGGGGAAGAGATACAGAGACAGTTCGAGGGGCTCAGTCCTTCTCCACCAGGTTCTTTGGGCTCAGCATCAGGGTCTTTGGGAGGAGGAGTGAGGCTGGAACATTGCTTCTTCAGCTGGTTTCTCTCTC
>PISX010013296.1:0-57337 GCA_004024625.1 Mellivora capensis | reverse complement strand
TCCATGTTGCTACAAAAGTCGGGTATTCATCCTTTCTGATGGAGGCATAATACTCCATAGTGTATATGGACCACATCTTCTTTATCCATTCGTCTGTTGAAGGGCATCTTGGTTCTTTCCACTGTTTGGCGACCGTGGCCATTGCTGCTATAAACATTGGGGTACAGATGGCCTTTCTTTTCACTCCATCTGTATCTTTGGGGTAAATACCCAGTAGTTGGGCTGTTTTTTAAATTGAGTTGTTTTCTTACTGTTGAGTTTTAAGAGTTCAGTTCTTTATCAGATATGTATGTCTTTTGCAAATATTTTTCTCAGTCTGTGTTTGTCTTCTCGTTCTCTTGACATTGTCTTTCACACAGCAGAAGTTTTAAAATTTTATCAAAGTCCAACTTACTGTTTTTTTCATGGATCACACCTTTTGTGTTGTATCTAAAAAGTTATCACCAGGGGCGCCTGGTTGGCTTAGTGGGTTAAGCCTCTGCCTTCGGCTCAGGTCATGATCTCAGGGTCCTGGGATGAAGCCCTGCATCGGGCTCTCTGCTTAGCAGGGAGCCTGCTTCCCCCTCTCTCTCTGTCTGCCTCTCTGCCTACTTGTGATCTCTCTCTCTGTCAAATAAATAAATAAAATATTTTTTAGAAGTCATCGCCATAACCAAGATCATTTTTTCCTCTGTTATCTTCTAGGAATTTTATGGTTTTGCATTTCACAAAAGTTCTCACCATAACCAAGATCATTTAAATTTTTTTCCTCTGTTATCTTCTAGGAATTTTATAGTTTTGCATTTCACATTGAGATCCATCTTGAGTTAATTTTTGTGAAGGGTGTAAGATTTATCTAGGTTCTTTTTTTTTTTTTTCCTGCATGTGAATGTCCAGTTATCTTGGCACCATTTGCTGAAAATACTTTGTTCCACTGTATTTTCTTGCCTTTCTTCCTTTATCAAATAACAGTTTTATTTGTGTGGATCTATTTCTGGACTCTGTATTCTGATCCGTTAATTTATTCTTTCACCAACACCACGCTATCTTGATTACTATAATTTTATCATAACTCTTCATGTGTGGTATCAGTCCTTCAGCTTTGTTCTTCAATGTCATGTTAGCTGTTCTGGGTCTTTTGCCTCTACTATAAACTTTAGAATGGGTTTGTTGGTATCCACAAAATAACTTAGCTGAGGTTGTAATTGAGGTTGAGGTTGTAATTGTAAAATGAGGTTGAGTTGCACTGAACTGTAGATAAAGTAGGGAAGAACTGGCACTTTGGCAGTATTGAATCTTTCTGTCTGTGAACGTGGGATAGAAATCCTTTTTGAAAGTTCCTTTCCATCACCCTCAGATCAGTTACTAAGAATCTGTTCAGTTTTTCTCAGTTATTTTATCCAAGTACTACATAGTTTAGAACTTAATCATTTGTTTAGACCATTGTAAAACTTTACTGGCCTTCCTGAGATGTAGCCCTCTCTCTCCCATCATTCCTCCCATATAGATTTTTGACCCTGTTAGTTAATAATACTATATTCATGCTCGGAGTAGGAAAGGCCTTTCTAACTATGACACAAAACCTAGAGCATGAAGAAAAAGATTAGTTGCATGGCAAAACAAATATAAACAAAGTCACATAAGGTGTATGGCAAAGACATGAGAAAAGGAAAAATTTTCCACTCCCATGATAACAAAGGACTAATTTTCTTACAGTGTAAACAGTGTGTACACAATAGTCAATATCAAAATGATAAAGTTGCAGGGCACCTGGGTGGCTCAGTTGGTTGGGTATCTGTGCTTGGCTCAGGTCAGGATCCCAGGGTCCTGGGATCCGCCCGTGTCAGGCTTCCTGCTAAGCTTTCCCCTCTCTCTTCTCCCCTCCCCCGCTGCTTGTGTGCATGTGCACGCATGCTCTCTCTCTCCATCAAATGAATAAGTAAAATCTAAAAAATAATTATAAGGTCATATAAATTTTGATCCAGCAATTCTTTCAGGAACTTTTCACATTTATGCCTACACACATGCAAATTGATGTATGCTCAAGGTTTTTTAATGATAATACTGTTTTTAATAAGAAAAAATTGAAAACTGCCCATCTGTAATGGAGTGGGTAAATAAATTACAATGCACCTGTATAGTGATACCATGCATCAGTAAAAGACAGGAGGGGCTGTGTGTGACAGGAAAGGCTTCTAAGATTCATTTTTTTTTTTGAAGGATTTTTTAAAAAAATTTTTTAATTTTTTTTATTTTTTTAAAATTTATTTGTCAGAGAGAGAGGGAGAGAGAGCGAGCCAGCACAGGCAGACAGAGTGGCAGGCAGAGGCAGAGGGAGAAGCAGGCTCCCTGCCAAGCAAGGAGCCTGATGTGGGACTCGATCCCAGGACGCTGGGATCATGACCTGAGCCGAAGGCAGCTGCTTAACCAACTGAGCCACTCAGGCGTCCCAAGGATTTTATTTTTAAGTAATCTTCTAAGTAATCTCTGTACCCTCCCTGCCTACCTGCCTGCCTGCCTTCCTTCCTTCTTTCCATATAAAGCACATTTCTAATAGGGCTGTATGTGCTATTATTCCTGTGCTTTTGGAAATACAGTTCTTCCTGGAATGGCTTGCCTAATACTCCAATGGTCTTTTTATTTTTCTTTAAAGTCCAATCCAAAATAATCTTTCATGAATTCTTTCTGTGCTTGTATGACCTCCTATTAATTTTATTTATATACTATATTGAAGTTGTGTTTACATTTCTGCCTCCTCTGCTTAGTTAGAAACATGCTCTGTAAGGGTCCAAGTGTTAAATTAGTGAGGGTGCTTTCATATGTCATTGACAGTAATGTAACTGTTATAATCTCAAAAGCTTAAAACTATTTGTACCTTTCAGCCCAGCAATTTTTTTTCTGGGAATTTTTCCTGAAAAAATAAGCAGAGATGTAACCAGAAATTCACTAGCAAGGATAGTCATTGTGGCCTAATTTATAATAGGAGGAAATTATAAATAATTTAAATGTCTAACAACAAGGGAGTACTTAAGTATGAATGGTCTCATATGCTCTTAAAATAATGATGAGGATTATGTAATATATGTTTACAAGATATATGTGAAATGCAAGTTACAGAGAGTGATACAAATTGGTGCAGATGATCAGAAGAATGTAGTACAAAACAATAGCAGTGATTATTCTCTGGTTTTGTCTTTTCCGATTTTACAAATTTTGTTTGTAATAAGAAAAATAAATGTTATTTCCAAAAAAAGATTTTTAGAGAGCCACAAGCCTAACTTTTATATAATAAAAGTAAAACTTATCTGAATATTTTTATTGATGTAAGGAACAATTTTCAGAGAATTTAAAGTATGTATAGTAAAGCTAACTTAGTTTAGCTTTTTGTGTTAATTGAGGAGATGTTAGGATTTTGTCTCACGTGTATCAGAATTAAGACCTTACTTGTTGACTGTAAGGAGCATAGGGAAGAGTTCTACTTATAGAAAGATAATAACTGGGGTGCCTGGGTGGCTCAGTGGGTTAAGCCTCTGCTTTTGGGTTCAGGTCATGATCTCAGGGTCCTGGGATTGAGTCCTGCATCGGGCTCTCTGCTCAGCGGGGAGCCTGCTTTCCCCTCTCTCTCTCTGCCTGCCTCTCTGCCTGCTTGTGATCTCTGTGTAAAATAAATAAATAAATAAATAAAATCTTTTGAAAAAAGATAATGACTGACATTTGAGTCCATATACAGGTACTGTTCAAAACTTGAAATGTATGTAAATATCAAAATTTTACACAAGACTGTATGTAGTAGGACCTATTATTACCCCTATTCTTCAGGTTAAGAAATAGACTCAGTAATGAAGTAACTTGTTCAAGGTCACACAGGAGTAGCCAGGATGCCCATTGTTAGAGTGGTAAAGATTTATTATAATTAGGTGGAGGAGACATGATGAATAAAGACTAAAGGGATTTCATAACTTTGGTTGCAACAGTGGTCTGGGTAACATCAGTGTCTGTGTCCTTAGAGCCTTGGACAGGGGCTTCTGTCAGAGGAGGCACTGCCCAGAACCTAGAACCTTGCATGCAGGGAGCTTCTCTTCATCACTGGAAACTGACTGGGGTCTGGAAATTTTGGTTATTGCTTTGGGTTAACTTTATCAATGATTTCTTGAGGTCTTCTAGATGATGTTCTCCAAGCTTTAAGGAAGAAGTCAAGCAAGAATTGAGAGGGCCTGGAGAGGAGCCTTTCTTAAATGACAACAATGACAAGAGAAAACTGGGCCCACAGTGCTCTGAGACAAGAGGGTCTTGTTAAAGGGAAGGATGATACCTGGAAATGGGGAACCAGCTTCCAAGGAAGCAGCTCCTCTGTTTGGGAGACGTCCCACCTGCACTTTAGACAGTTACGTTACCATGAGACATCTGGACCCCACGAGGCACTGAGCCGGCTCCGGGAGCTCTGTCGTCGGTGGCTGAGGCCAGAAGCCCGTACTAAGGCCCAGATCCTGGAGCTGCTGGTCCTGGAGCAGTTCCTGAGCATTCTGCCTGGGGAGATTCGGAC
Source organism: Mellivora capensis (assembly GCA_004024625.1). Taxonomy (NCBI): domain Eukaryota; kingdom Metazoa; phylum Chordata; class Mammalia; order Carnivora; family Mustelidae; genus Mellivora; species Mellivora capensis. The sequence continues at coordinate 52,815 of PISX010013296.1, read as the reverse complement.
CTGGGTGCAGATCCATCGCCCTGGGAGTGGTGAGGAGGCCGTGGCCCTGGTAGAGGAGCTACAAAAAGACCTTGATGGACCAGCACTAAAAGTGAGAAAGGGGGAGGGGAAAATTTGGGGATGGAACGAAAGAGAGAATTAAGGCAGGGCAAGCTGGGCTGGAGGGTGATCCAGTAATTTTCATAAACAATAGCTCATTAGCAACCCTAATGCTTATTACAACAGGTTCATGAGCTATTTCAGATCATAGAATATCTGTGGAGAAATGGATTTACGATTGGCATCTTGGGCCTAATTCAGAGTTAGCAAAAAGGCATTGATTGCATTTTATCCCTCCGGGTGATGCCTGCTAATGCAGAATTCGGTTGAAGAACCTGAGGAACATAGTGTTTCTAAGTGTTCCCCTAAACAGAAGCATATGTATCGTTTGTATAAGTTTATTAAGAATGATGATGTAAGGTTGAATACAAAAGAATGATTTAGAAAGCTTCATTCTTGAAGCTTTTTTCTTGAAGCTTTTTAAATCTGGCAGGACCTCCCCTTGTGTGCCCCTAATGAGGATTTTGTGAGCCGAGGGATTGGGTTGAGATACTTACTTTTGGAAAGATTTTTATTATTCTTGACCATTAAATTGGGATCTTAATATATTTCCTAGTGTGTGTGAGATCTCTTTCAGTCCGTCTGTAGTCCACTAGAAACATTTGTATATAAAAAGTCTGAAACATAACTTAAACTTGGGAGTGGCACCGAGGATGGGCTTTTATTTTAATCATAAAAATGAAGAATTTTAGAGCTATATATTTCATTCCAAGGCACTCCTTATTTGAGAGATAGGAAGGTGAAGGCCGAGAAAGATTCACTGGATTTCCTTATGTCATATATCTAGCTAGCAGCAAAACCATGTGTTTAGACTCTTGGTGTTTCTTCTGTTGGAGCAGGAAGGGATAATAAAGGGGTAAATACGTAGAAGAGTGTATTGGACCCAGCCAAGTCTGATGTACAACCAGGTCTGAAGCTAAAACCCATACTCTTAATTATTACTTATTACTTCCCATTCCCTCCTTAGCCCACACCCAGATCTTGCTTCTGTTTCCACCATTCTGTTCAGTCTCAGTGAGAGAGGTCACCGGTGCCATGAGTGGGCCAGCTCCATTGTTCTCAAGGCAAAGGTTTACTGCTGTTTTGATGCTTGATACTTGAGGTGGATCTTTGATATCATAGTTCTAGATTGTGGGCAGAAAGAGGTCTGTAGTGGTTAGGTGAGTCTGTTTTCTGGAGGTACAAGAAGAGTCAGCTTATTTTGTTTTGCTTGTTCCTAGGTTCCAGTTCTTGTTCAGGACCAGGACCTTCTTCAGGAAGGGATGAGCACTCCAGGAACAGCAGTTCCTCATGCACCCATTGGCAGCCACATAGCAACTGAAATTTGCCAAAATCCTTTTACTGACCCAGTGATGTTCAATCTCCAGGATCCTCAACATGGTACTTGGTGATCCTGGCTTTGGACTTTCTCGGGATCTTTATTATGGGTCCTTCCACAACTAGCAGTTAGTTGCCTCCTCTTCTTTCTTGTACATGAAACCCTTATGGTACCAAGTTCTTTCTGTTATTCTCCCACCTATCCTTTCCTGGGTCCCCGTGACCTTTTATCCATTCTTATTACTGTTCTTTTATTATTCCAGTCCTGTACATGGAGGTCACTCAGAAGAGGTTTGTAAGTCATTTTGTAGCCATCATTATCTAGTCCTGGGAGTTGTGGGTCTTTCTGAATTCTTTGTAGAAGAAACGGGACTTGGATTAGTAGTCAGGAATAGCAGTGATTTCACATGCAGCTTTTGCTCCTTCCTCAGATTCCCCTGCACCTGAAGCTTCTGCCCTTTCCCAGGAAGAGAACCCAAGAAATCAATTAATGGCCCTCATGCTCCTAACAGCCCAGCCCCAGGTAGGTTTGCATTCTCTTTCCTTCCTAAGGCCCTCTCTGCACTACCAAACTGTGGCTGAGGTGTTCTCTGTCATCCTAGTATTTGGGGCCCAGTCAGTTCCTATCTGTAAATTACAGTCCATGTGATTGGAAGGTAGGCTATGTGGGGTTTCCTTATATCTCTCTGATAGCCCTTGCACACCTCATGGCCTCATAATTTTTACTAAAAGTGAAAGGAACTTTTCAGTAGGGGAGCTCCTGGGCATGGATAATCTCACACATACCTGTTATTTCAGGAGTTGGTGATGTTTGAGGAGGTGTCAGTATGCTTCACTTCAGAGGAATGGGAGTGTCTGGGCCCTATTCAGAGGGCTTTGTACTGGGATGTGATGTTGGAGAATTATGGAAATGTGACATCCCTAGGTAAGGATTCTGTCTTCCCATCATTCTACCTTTATTTCATCAGCCTTTGTTTTCTGATTATGAAAGTAGAATATACTTATTTTGGAAAGCATAGGATATTAGAAGAAAATACAACTTAAACCCAGTCTTTGTAGACAACTACTATCAAAATTTTGACATATTACCTTTCTATATTTTTCTATATGAGTTTTTTTTAATTGGCTACATAATTTGTGCCATAATTCAGCTATTTCCTTATTCTAGATAATTTCTGTAATAATCATCTGTCTCTGTAGCTAAGGTCTTTCCTTATTTCTCATTATTTTTTTAGAAGTAGAATTACTAGGCCTAAATGTTTGAATTGTTTTAAGGTTCTTCTCTCATACTATCAAATTGCTTTCCCAGGTGATCTCTGTCCTCATGGAGAGATACATAACACTCTTTTTGCTCTGCCTTTATTGGTACTGTGTAATCCCATTCTTTTACATTGTTGCTGATACAATTTTTTAAAAGTTGTAGTATCTTTATTCTCTGGTGGACTTTTATCGCTAGTAATAAAGTAAGAACATTTAAAAATATTTAGTAGTCATTTGTGCTTCCAACAAACATGAAAATATCTATCATGTGATAGCAACTGTGGAAATAATTCTGCCCTTAAGTAGCTTATCATGGTTTGGGAGATGAACATAGAAAGAATAAAAAAGGCAAAGTAAAATAATTAGTATAAGAGTGTGATAAACCTTTTAAGATAGAAATGAAGAGGACCGTTCCTGAGATTAGAAAAGGCCATAAAGGAGGTACCTTTGTGCTAGACTTTGAAGAAAAAGGAAAGATTATTGTTTGGACAAATATACATTAAAAATTGAGGAATCAACTAATGCACTGTCTCATTCGGACTGAAATATACATTTATAGTGTCAGCTTAAATAGTTGCATACTATCCCATTGTCTGTGTATCATGATTTACATTGACAGCTTTAGGATACTGAATTTCTATTCAGGAACATTACATGCCTTTCCATTTGCTCAGCACTGCTTTTATGTTTCAGGCCTGTTTTAAAATTGTCCTCTTCTGGATTTTGCATATTTCAGGTTATATTGGTTCTTTGGAATTGGAATCTTTTTGCATGTTTTCTAATTGACTGTAGTTTACATATATGAAAATATTGATTGTTTTGGGTGTGTTGCAACCTTATTACTTATTGTTCACAGTAACTTACACTATAAATTTTTACACTTAATTGGAATATACCTTTTACTATCTTAGATGTGCCGATAGTGGGCCAAACATTCTGTAGATTTTCTATTTTGATACATGTTACCAGACTGCTTTCTACCAATGATGTACCAACTTACCTTCCCATGAAAAGAGCAGATGAGGGCCCATATCCCTTATGTGTGCTTATGATTTGGTCAGTGTTTTAAATCTCTGCTAGGTAGAAGACAAATACTATTTTTTGTTTTTCATTTCTTTGATTATTAGTGTGGTTGAAATCTTTTCACATTTATCGTGAAATGCTTCACTTCTATGCATATCCCTTCTACGTATTTCATTTATTTATGAGACCTGCGGACCCTTTGCCAAGTATTGCGTATGTTTTTCCTATTTGTTTGCCTTTCAGAGTTATTTATGAACTGTTATTTTTAATTTAGGAAATCTTTTATGTAGTATTAAATTTAGCAGTATTTTCAGTTTTGGTCTTTGTGATCTTCTAAGTAAAATTATTTTATTTATTTATTTTTAATATTTTATTTATTGAGAGTGTGCAAGCAAGAGAGGGGAAGGGGCAGAGAGAGAGGAAGAATCTGAAGTGGACTCCATATTGGGCACAGAGCCTGTTGTGGGGCTCAATCCTGTGACCCTGAAATCATGACCTCAGCTCAAATCAAAAGTCAGGCACTTAACCGACTGAGCCACCCAGGCACCCCAGTAAAATTATTTTTCTTTTAAAAAATCACTTGTGTTTTTTTCAGATACTTTTATTGTTTCATTTTTATGTTTAAACTTTACTACCTCTAAAATTTATCTTGATATATAGAATGACATATGGATCCAGTTTGTTTCTTTGTTTTTTAACCCGAGTGGCTTTTAGTAGTTGTAATGCTATTTATTCAATAATCCATCTTTTCTGAGAGTTTAAAAATGTTTTATGAGTAAATTGGTGAATTTTATGAAAAACACTCACTATGGATCCATAGAACTCATGCTGTAAGCCAAAATAAATTCTTGATGGGTTTGAGTTAAACTAAAAAAAAAAAAAAGAGAAGAAAATGGAATTGCTTATTTAGTCTAGCTCTGAGGAAAGAGAAATTTGAATCAATTTTAACAAATAAGTTAGGCTTCAACTGCAATATTGTTGAGACTTCAGCAAACAGATACCCAAGGGTTTATCCCCTTTGACCTAATGATTTTCACTTGAGGATGAAAGGTTAAGGAAAGGCTTAAGGAAATGGTTCAGAAAGAGGAAAATAAGTAACATGTCTAAGAATAGTACCAGCAAAGTATTTATAATGGTTAAAAGTTGGGCATACCTTAATCCCCCGAGATAAAGTACTAAGGAAACCATGGTGTTTGACTTGGGGTTACATTATGACACTCTCAAATATGATAATTCTGTGCTCTCAATTTCCATGCATTGATAAACTATTTGGCGGAAAAGCAGATTCTCAGATGGCTTGCGCATACTGTTTCAGTTATAAAAGATTTGTTTATGTTTATATAAGGGATTGGAATAGAACTGAAAAGAAATTCAGGTCATATTGAGTCCTTCCCATATATTAAGCTTAACCCCAGCCTTCGAACATTCAAGTTGGAGTGGTAGACATTTATACTAATAATTACATACAGCATGACAAATGCTTTGTAATAAAAGTGTGCAGACGTGTGGGAGCCCATAGAAGCTTAGGATAGTAGGACTAGGAGGGTTGGGCAGGAGTGGGTAGCTAGGGAAAGTTTTACAGAGAGGGTGGCTCAGTTTTATTGAGATATAATTAACATATCTTTTAATTCAGTCATTTAAAGATTACAGTGCAGTGGTTGTTAGTAATACACAGAATTGTGTGACCATCACCACAATTAATGTTAGAACGGTTCATCACCCCAAAAAGAAGCCTTATACCATATAGCAGTCACATTCATTTCAGCCAGATGCCCCTCCGCCTTAGGCAACCATTAATCCGCTTTCTATCTCTCTAGATTTGTCTATTCTGTGGACATTTTATATAAATGGAATCAAACAGTATGTGGTCTTTTGTAACTGCTTTTACTTAGCATAATGTTCTCAAGATTCATCCATGTAGTGGTGTGCATTAATACTTTATTCCTTTTAATGCCGAATAATATTCTCTTGTGTATATATATATATATCACATTTTATTGATTCATCAGTTGATAGACATATAGAAATTTTGTTTCCTCCGTTGAGCTATATAAAGGTGCTGTGAATATCTGTGTGCAAACTTTTGTGTGCATGTATATTTTCATTTCTTTTAGATATATACCAAGGGTTGGACTAGCTGGGTGATCTGTAAAAAGATGCATGATCTGTGTTTTGGTTTCTAAAAGAAAACTTTATTATTATTATAGAAATTTAATAGAAACAGAAGAGGAAAGGAATCTACACATAAATGAGAGCAGTAGTAAGCAGTAAGTGAGAAATAAGATAAAGCTACATTAGGTTGGGTACACAACCTCCAACCTCATTAGCTGGGGAAGCCTGGTAGAGACAGCCTGGCTGGAGTCCAGATTGAGAGGCTTGGATGGAGCATCCTCCCTTCAGGTGAGACTTCCAACTGATCATCCCCATAATGGTCATACTTATAGAGCAGATATGATGGGGTCTGAAGTTAAAACATCTGTACCCCTATGTGCGGTTTGGAGTGAGCTACGTTTCTATGTTACCATGTTTTTATATTTTCAAGGAGCCAGGGCTGTTCATGTTTGCCTCCCCTCCCAGGTTACATACTTGGGAAGCTAGCCCTGCCTGTAGGAGGAGAGGATGTGAGGCTAGATTTATAATTCTTGGCATCCAGAAGGGCCAGTTCTGACCTGGAGGCCAGATAATAGATTTTAAATAATGAGGCTTCCAAGGTTATTCACATAATCTGAGTCTCACAAACAAGATTCTGTAGCCTGCCTGCATACATGCAGTCTAGGTGGTTGGTTATGCCAGACAAATCATAGAAACATCCATCCATATAAAACACTGGGTCATAAGGTAACTATGTTTAATCATATGAGGAGCTGACAGACTGTTCCCAAGTCACTGCACCATTTTACACTCTCACTGGTAGTATGTAAATGTTCCAGTTTCTCCAGATCCTTTTTTTTTTTTTTTTAAATTTTTACTTGAGAGAGAGAGAGCACAAGAAGGGGGAGGGTCAGAGGGAGAAGCAGACTCCCTGCTGAGAGGGGAGCATTATGCAGGGCTCCATCCTCAGACTCCAGGATCATGACCTGAGCTGAAGGCAGACACTTAACTGACAGAGCCACCCAGGCACCACAGAGTTTCTCCAAATCTTCCCCAGCATTTACAGTCTTTAATAATTTATGATCTTTCTGATTATAGCCATCCTAGTGGATCTAAAGAGATAACTCATTGTGGTTTTCATTTGCATTTCCCTGATGACTAAAGATGTTGTGCAGCTTTTCATGTGTTTATTGGCTGTATGTCTTTGAAGAAATATCTTTTCAGATTCTTGCCTATATTTTAATTGGGTTGTCTTTTTATTCTTGAGTTGTAGGATTTTATGTATTTTAGATACAAATACCTTATCAGATATGGGACTTTCAAGTATTTTCTCCCATTCTGTGTCTTTTCACTTTCCTGATGATATCCTTTGAAGCACAAAAGTTAACTAATTTTGATGAATTTCAATTTATCTTTTCTTTTGTTGCTTGGGGTTTGCTGTCCTGTGCCTAATTCAAGGTCATGGAGATTTGTATATGTGTTTTCTTCTAAGAGTTTTATAGTTTCAGTCTTGTGTTTAGTTCTTTGATCCCTTTTGAGTTAATTTTTGTATGTGATGTAAGAGTCCAACTTCATTCTTTCCATGTCTCAGCCCTAATCCATTATATCAGCAGCATTCCCCCCCCCCCCCCATTGAATTGTTTTGGTACCCTTTTGAAAATCAGTTAACCATAAATGTGGAGGCTTGTTTCTGGACTCTCAGTTCTGTTCCTTTGATTATATCTCTATCCTTAGGTCAGTGGAACCCTGTCTTCTTATTGTTGCTTCAAAGTACATTTTAAAATCAGGAAGTGTGAGCCTTTCAGTTCTGTTATTCTTTTTCAGTATTGTTTTAGCTTTTCTAGGCTTGTTGAGTTTCCATATCAATTTTAGGATTAGCTTGTCAATTTTTACAATAGGGATGATTGCACTGAATTTGTATATCCCTGTGGGGATTATTGCCATTTTAACAGTATTAAATCTTCCAAATATGAACAAGGGATTTGTTTTCATTTATTTAGTCTTTAACTTCGTGCAACAGTGTTTTGTAGTTTTCAGAGTATAAGTTTTGTACTTCTTTTTAAAATTGATTCCTGGGTCTTTTATTCTTTTTTATGCTGTTATTTCTTAATTTCCTTTTAGGATTGTTCAGTGCTATTGTGTAGAAATCCCATTGTTTTTTGTTTATTGATCTTGTATCCTGCAACCTTGCTGTATTTACTTAGTTTTAACAGTTTTTTTCGTAGATTCTTTAGGATTTTCTCCATATAAGGTCTTGTCATCTGCAAATAGAGGTAGTTTTACTTCTCCATTTTCAGTCTGGATGATTTCTTTCTTTCTGTTGCTTAACTACCCTCGCTGAATCCAGCAGTCTGTGTTGCATAGTGGCAAGAACAGAAATCTTTTTCTTGTTAATGGTTCTTAGAGAGAAAGCATCAATTGTTCACAATTGATTTGGATTTTTTGGTAGATCTACTTTATCACACTTTATCACACTGAAGAAGTTCTCCTTCTATTTCCTGCTTGATGTCAAGTGCTTTATTCATGAAGGGGTACTGGATTTTACCAGATGCTTTTTCTGTATCTGTTGAAATGATTATGTGATTTTTGTCTTTTATTACATTGATATGGTATATTACATTAATTGATTTTTCAGTATTATGCCATATTGCATTCCTGTGATAAATCTCACTTGATCATGGTGTATAATTTTTTTTTCATGTGTTTGCCGAATTATGTGGGCTAGTATCTTGTTGAGGATTTTTATATCTATATTCCTAGATCTATTTGTCTGTAGATTTCTTTCTTTTTTAAAAAAATTTTGTGATGTCTTTGGTTTTGGTATCAGAGTAATACTGGTCTCATAGAGTGAGTTGTAAAGTGTTCCTAAGTGTTCTGTTGAAGAGTTTGTGAAAAATTGGTATTCTTTTAATGTTTGGTAAAATTCATCAGTGAAGTACTTTGGGCCTGGGCTTTTCTTTGCAGGTGGTTTTTTGATTACTGACTCAGTTTAGAGATCTATTCATATTTTCTGTTTCTTCTTGAGTCAGTTTTACTAATTTGTGTCCTTCAAAGAATTGCCCATTTCATCTTAAATTGTGCAGTTTATTTGCTTAGAATCATTTCTAGCATTCCCTTAGAATCCTTTTTATTTCTGTAATATTTGGTAATGTCTAGAGGGGGTGACTTTTGGGCTTATTTTTAAGGGTGTAGGGTATTGGGCTTGTAGTGAATTGGGAAGAGGAAGAACAATTGAGGAAGAGAAGAAAGTATGGACAGTGTAGAGAAGCAAGCAGAAACATGACATGTGTGGGTATCTACATGTAGTTCTCTTTGGCTAGAGTCTAGGGGCATAAAGAGTAATGGCAAGAAGTGAAACCAGAAAATAGGCAGAGAGCAGATGAGGGCATCTCTTAGGCTGTGCTGGTTACTTGTGCTTTATCCTCTAGGCAATGAAGAATTGTGTATTTTGAGTAGGTGAGTGACATGATCAAATTTACCTATTGGAAAGATAATTGGCAGTGGAATGGACATGGGTTAAAGAAAAAGGGAGGGTTGGAAGTAGGGAAGCCTCTTTGTTTCTTGCAGGCTTCATCAAAGATTGCATAAAGTAACCAGCTTCCTCTTATCAGTCTTGACATTTTCCCACCAAGTCTGCTAAAGCTCAATGGGCCTACACATTGTCTGATTTCTATACAAAAATTTCTGTACCAAAATTGGTTAAAATAGTTTAACCAGCTAATGACTGTGTATACAAGAATTGCTGATTTCTCTATTTTTAAGAATTTTATTTTATTTTTTTAAAGATTTATTTATTTGAGAGAGACAGGAAGAGAGAAAGAGAGCACAAGCAGGGAGAAGGAGAAGAGGGAGAGAGAGAAGCAGACTCCCCACTGAGCAGGGAGCCCAATGTGGGACTCGGTCCCAGAACCCTGGGATCATGACCTGAGCCAAAGGCAGACACTTAAACTGAGCAACCCAGGCATTTTTTTTCCTTTCAAGGCATTCAGAATACGTATTTTGAGGCAGTTCTGTCTTTCTGTTTTTGTTTTAGTTTTAAATAAACTCTGTGCCCAATGTGAGTCTCGAACTCACAACCCTAAGATCAAGAGTTGCATGCTCTCTGACTGAGCCAGCCAGGTGCCCCAAGGATTGCTAATTTTTTTAACCATTTTTCATTTCAGTTAACCACTTGCAGCACTTCCACTTCTTAAAAGCATTTCTACTTCTTTAAAATACTTCTACTTGCTTAACGAGAACTTTCCTGAAACCAGCATCTGGGTTAAACTATGAAACCACTCCTTCATCCAATCACTGTGAATAAGGAAGTTGGAATACCAGTATTGGATAGGACACATGCCTATGCCTATAGTCAGGTGAAGCAGTGTGATTGGCAGTCTTGCCTGAATCCTGGAGAAAGGGGCATCCTGGAGAACCTGACCTAAGAATGTAGTTCAAGTTGACATTTATTAGGTATTTCCTATCCTCACCCTCTCATAAATTAAATTTATAATGGAATAAAATAGCTATTTCTTTCCTATGTGTTTTCTTTCTATTTGGCTAGAAGAACAGTGTTGTTATCCGCTAATAGAAGATAATACCACTATTATTCACATTATTTTACTTACTAGATAATTTGGGGAACAAGTTCATAATTTCTCCTTATATTTGAATAGTGAAAGTAAGTTGCCAAAACATTTCAAAAAGATTAATTTCTCATTTTACAATATTTGAGAATGTGGAGTAGAAAGGGACTGGCAGTTTACTAGTTCAGCCACATCATTTTATAGATGTATTATGTTTTTAAAATGTCTCTTTCAGTTTTTTTTCCATTCTGTATTTCTGTATGTATATTTTAAGATTTCATTTATTTATTAGAGAACAAGCAGGGGAATGGAGAGGGACCAGACTCCATCCTGAGTGCAAAGCCCGATGTGGGGCTCAGTCTCATGACCCTGAGATCATGAGCTGAGCTGAAATCAAGAGTCAGATGCTTAACCAACTGAGCCACCCAGGCAGCCCTCTTCCTTTTTATATTTAATTGAATCTAACTCAGTCCCGATGTTTTCCATTTCTCAATTTTAAAAGGAATAGTGGGAGTATAGATGAATTCTAAGCTTTAAGTTGCTTTTTAGTGGATTTTTTTCCTATAGGTTACTTGCTTTCAAGTAATTAAAAAATGTTTGTGCACTTGACTCTTCAAAAATTAAAGATTGTTTTCGGGTCCTGAGGTATATTTTCTCTCCATTAGAGTTTCCACCATCCTAGCAGGAAGAAAATCAAGAGACAGTCCTTTATAAGCCAAATGATTCTCCCTGTTCCATCCAGCTTCCTGAGCTTCATGGTCTGAACAACCTACACATGATCCCATGTTCTCTCTCTGGTTCTTCCTTACATCTGTTTACTCAATATCATTTATATTTTTCCATCTGCTCCATGATGACAGAGCTTAGACGTGTCTGAGTGAGTTCTGTGTTAAAACACAATCTTGTCAGTGTAGTATTCTGCTTTGTGCTTTCATTTAATGAAAAGTATCTTCTTTTTGTATTCATATAAAAATGTACCCTACTGGCTTGTTTTAAAGTCATCATTTGAAGATCTTGTTCTCACTAACACAGGGACATGGTAACATTTGCATTTTTAATTCCTTTTACCAGAATGGGAGACCATGACTGAGAATGAAGAGGTGACACCAAAGCCAAGCATTTCTCAAAGAGCTGATTCTCAGAAAGGAACATCCAAAAGACTTCAGGGAGGCGTTCCTCAGACCCTTGGTTTTGAGGAAGCATGTGAATGGCAAGTTTTGGCAAGTCATTGGGGAACTAAAGCAGGGGAAAGAGATACCCTAAAGAAAGTTTCCGTCTGTGAAAGAGATAAGAAGAAAAGGACTCTATCAGAAAAACAAGGCCAGAAGTGGAAGGAATTTGGAGAAAGCTTGACTTCAGGTTCTGCTCTTTCTGAAAGTTTAATAGGTACTGAAGGAAAGAAGTTTTATAAATGTGATATATGTTGTAAACATTTCAGTAAAATCTCCCATCTTATAAACCATCGGAGAATCCACACTGGTGAGAAACCTCATAAATGTAAGGAGTGTGGAAAAGGCTTTATTCAGCGTTCAAGCCTTCTAATGCATTTACGGAACCATTCTGGGGAGAAACCTTATAAATGTAATGAATGTGGGAAAGCCTTCTCTCAGAGTGCTTACCTTCTAAACCATCAGAGAATCCACACTGGGGAGAAGCCTTATAAATGCAAGGAGTGTGGAAAGGGCTTCTATAGGCATTCAGGCCTTATTATACATCTAAGGCGCCATTCTGGGGAGAGACCTTATAAATGTAATGAATGTGGGAAAGTTTTCTCTCAGAATGCTTACCTCATTGACCATCAGAGGCTCCACAAAGGGGAAGAACCTTATAAATGTAACAAGTGTCAGAAAGCTTTCATTCTGAAGAAGAGCCTCATTCTGCACCAGAGAATCCACTCTGGGGAAAAACCCTATAAATGCGATGAATGTGGAAAAACCTTTGCTCAGACCACTTACCTTGTTGACCATCAGCGGCTCCACAGTGCAGAGAACCCATACAAGTGTAAAGAATGTGGAAAAGTTTTCATTCGAAGCAAAAGCCTCCTCTTACACCAGAGAGTTCACACAGAAAAGAAGACTTTTGGTTGCAAAAAATGTGGGAAAATTTTCAATTCAAAATCAAACCTCATTGACCATAAGAGGATGCATAGCAGAGAGAAGCCATATAAATGTACTGAATGTGGGAAAGCCTTCACTCAGAGTGCTTACCTTTTTGACCATCAGAGACTCCACAATGGAGAGAAACCTTACGAATGTAATGAGTGTGGGAAAGTTTTCATTCTAAAGAAGAGCCTCATTTTACATCAGAGGTTCCATACTGGAGAGAATCTCTATGAATGTAAAGACTGTGGGAAGGTCTTTGGTTCTAACAGAAACCTGATTGACCATGAGAGACTACACAATGGGGAAAAGCCCTATGAATGTCGAGAGTGTGGGAAGACTTTTATCATGAGCAAAAGCTTCATGGTCCATCAGAAACTACATACACAGGAGAAATCCTACAAATGTGAGGATTGTGGGAAGGCTTTTAGTTATAATTCAAGCCTGCTTGTACATCGGAGAATCCACACTGGAGAAAAGCCCTTTGAATGCAGTGAATGTGGAAGAGCTTTCAGTTCTAACAGAAACCTCATTGAACATAAGAGAATCCACAGTGGTGAAAAACCCTATGAGTGTAATGAGTGTGGTAAATGCTTCATTTTGAAGAAAAGCCTTATTGGACATCAGCGGATTCATACAAGGGAAAAATCTTATAAATGCAGTGACTGTGGGAAAGTCTTCAGTTACCGCTCAAACCTTATAGCACATCAGAGAATCCACACTGGTGAGAAGCCCTATGCATGTAATGAGTGTGGGAAAGGCTTTACTTACAACAGAAACCTTATTGAACATCAGAGAATTCACAGCGGGGAAAAAACTTATGAATGTCATATATGTAGAAAAGTTCTTACCTCTAGTAGAAATCTTATGGTACATCAAAGAATCCATACTGGAGAGAAGCCTTATAAATGTAATGAGTGTGGAAAAGACTTCAGTCAGAATAAAAACCTTGTTGTACATCAGAGGATGCACACTGGGGAAAAACCATATGAGTGTGAGAAGTGTAGAAAATCTTTTACTTCTAAGAGGAATTTAGTTGGCCACCAGAGAATCCATACAGGGGAGAAACCATATGGGTGTAATGATTGTAGTAAAGTTTTTAGGCAGAGAAAAAACCTTACTGTACATCAGAAAATTCATACAGATGGAAAACTTTGTGAATGTGATGAGTCTGAAAAAGAATTCTCTCAAACTTCAAACCTTCATCTTCAACAAGAAATCCATACTGTGAAGGAATTCTCTTGGTTCCAAAATGCCAATGAGTCAAAGAGAGAGATTCAGAAAATCTAATGTCATTTGTAAAATAGGATAGAGTTCCTGCCTACTTAAGTAACCGTTAGAAAAATGCAAGTATATGGTCCTTGCAAGGAAAAAATTCATGATTGACCCTTTTATAGACAAGCAGTTTTGATGTGAAAGAAAGTTAATCTAGATTTTTAAGACTACAAAAAACATAAACCAAATTCTAGTTAAAGAATGCTATGTCTTAGACCATTTGATACGACTCTGGAAAGGGACCTTAGAGCACTTGAAGACTGAAGAAGCTTATGAGATGTAATGATGTAAATGATAACAAAAACATCTTTGTATTAAAAAGTGGACATTGTTTCTGAAACGGTGAATATTGTACATTTTAAAAATAGCATCACTGCTACAAAAAGTCTCTGTTGACTGTATGATCAAGGCATGTCAAACATGGTGTTGAGTGGGCAAGAGTCTGCAGTTTGAGGACAACTTAAAAGAGTATTAGATTTGGAATTAGAAGACTAAGGTTTAGGTCTTGGCTCTTTCTCTTACTAGCTATGTAATCTTAAGTCAGCCTCTAGGCCTCAGTATCTCTGCCAGTCAAATGTTGACCTATCTCAGTGGGTTTGAGGATTAAGTGAAAAGCTGTTTGTGAAATAATTTAGTTGTCGATGAAGTTGAGTAAAAGAGGTATGGTCAAAATCTAGAACATGGCACAATGTAATGTTTGTTCATCATGTCAGTATTAGGGCTCTGGGAACTTCAAAAATATTCATATTTATAGTAAGAGGAAATATGGTAAATAGCCAACTTTAGATTTAGTAGTCTAAGAAGACTTTTAAAAAATAGTTTTCAGAATTTTGATGGGATTAATGGATAATATGCCTAGTTTGTTTTGATGGTGAAATATTGGCTTTTATGGAAAAACATTATGTCCAGCTGTTAACACTGATGCCAAGGAATACTATTTTTCAACCTTCCAATTTGAAACCTGGCAGATATAGAATGTCAAAATGGAAGGACAGTCCTATGTTGCTTTCTTTGTTTATAGGGAAAAATCCTCAACTCCAACCCCTGAGTTAATGATTCCTGCCATTTTATTCTCAATTCTAATGTACATTTCACCATTGCTGACATATGAAAGCTTGTTACTCAAAGATTGTGTTCCAGTACTCAACTTACTACGTAAGTTTCACACAGAACCAAGTCCTTAAAGCTCTGATTAAATCAATTCAGAATCCACCCTCTGGTCAGGCCCATTACTGCCTGTGAACAAATCATTCATTCAGTCTTTTCTCTTTTGTACATTTGCAGATTTAATTCATCTTATATTCTTTTTTTTTTAAAGATTTTATTTATTTATTTGTCAGAGAGAGAGAGCGAGCGAGCGAGCACAGGCAGACAGTGGCAGGCAGAGGCAGAGGGAGAAGCAGGCTCCCTGCCGAGCAAGGAGCCCGATGTGGGACTCGATCCCAGGACACTGGGATCATGACCTGAGCCGAAGGCAGCTGGCCAACCAACTGAGCCACCCAGGCGTCCCTCATCTTATATTCTTGAGTAGCTAGTTTTATATTGTAATTCTCAAAACTCCCAGTTCTGTAGCTGGACTATAAATACCTTAATGTCCAGATTGTGTTTCTAATAGTTGCATTGAGCTGATGTGTTGATAAATGTTACTAAATCAGCCCGAGTTCCTTGAGGGCTTCCTTGAAGCATTCCTTAATGAATGCTTCTTCATTAGACTGAAAGGTAAACAAGCGTGAAAAATGGAAGGGCCCAAGATTTAAAGTCTTAAAACCTAGGTAAAAGTGAGCTTCTGCCACTTTCCTTGGGCAGATGTGTTTATTATTTGGAACCTTGATTTCCTCATCTGTATAACAGGGAGGAGAATATCTACCTCACAAGGTTCTTACAAGGTAATATATATGGAGATGCTTTATATCTCTGCTACAGAAGAATCACTACAGATTATGTAATTACAAAGGGAAAGATGTACTCTAACAGAGAAACTGCCATTCACCTCTTAACCATCACTAAGACCAAGACCACCTACATTATGTGCCTCCTCATGTGATACAATTAGCCAAAAGTGTAACCTGAATTTATTAAGCTTCTTAGACCTAATTACTAGTTTACAGGAAATACAGGAAGCACACAAGATAAATGACACCACAAGAAACAAATTTAGAACAGGGTATATTGTATAAGAAAACTGCACTGGATTCTTCAAAAATATGAAAAAGGAAGAGGTGATAATTGTTGAAGCTGGATGAATATTGGGAGTTCATTGTACTGATCTCTGCTTTTATATGTGTATTAAAATTTCCAGAATGAAAGATATAAGAAGTGGGGGTGAGGTTATTTTTTATTTTATTTTATTTTATTTTATTTTTTTTAAGATTTTTTTTTTTTTATTTTTTTGTCAGAGAGAGCGAGCGAGCACAGGCAGACAGAGTGGCAGACAGAGGCAGAGGGAGAAGCAGGCTCCCTGCCAAGCAAGGAGCCCGATGCGGGACTCGATCCCAGGACATGCTAGGATCACGACCTGAGCCGAAGGCAGCCGCCCAACCAACTGAGCCACCCAGGCGTCCCGAGGTTATTTTTTAAAAGATGTTAAAGAACCATAAGACGCTAAGTGCCAGAGATAGACTCACACAAATGCCCAGCTGATTTTTGACAAAGGTACAATAGTAATTCGGTAGAAGAGGGATCTCTTTTTCAACAAAGGCTACTGGTGGAATTTGATATCCATAGGCATATATCCATCCATCCATTTATCATCCATAGTCAGGATTTAGGACTAACCAAAGAACTCTCTGACATCAAAAGCAGGCTCCATAAAAGGAAAAATGATAAGTTGGACCTCATCACAATTAAAATAATTTGCTCTGAAAAATAAAGTGATAAGACGTTACAGATTTGGGGAAATATTTGTAAATCATATCCAACCGGACTTGTATCTAGACTATATAAAGAAATCTCAAAACTCAACAATGATTCATTCAATTAAAAAATGGGCAAAATACATGTAAAATAATTTCTCCAAAATATAGATAGGAAATAACCAAATGAAAAGATCTTTACCATCATTAGCCAGTAAAGAAATAAAAGTTAAAAATGACTGCACCCCAACAGAATAGCTTTAAAAAAGAAAAAAATACATAGTGTTATTAAATCTTGGCAAGGACGCAGAGAAACTGGGTCTTGCTTGTTGCTGAGGATGTTAAATGATACAGACACTCTGGAAAACAGTTCGGCAGTTGCTTGCAAAACCAAACCTGCACTATGATATGACCCAGTTTGTGTACTCCTGAGCATTTACCCACCAGAGAAATGAAAACTTAACTCAGATGTGACACATGTACATCACTGTTCATAGCAGTTTTATTTCTAATAGTCAAAATCTGTAAGTAAGATCTAAAATCTAATTAATATCTAATAGTCAAAATCTGTAAGTAACATAAATAGCTTCAACAAGTGGCCAAAACTTTTTTTTTTTTTTTTTTAAGATTTCATTTATTCACCTGACAGAGATCACAAGTAGGCAAGAGAGGCAGGCAGGGAGAGAGAGGAGGAAGCAGGCTCCTTCCAGAGCAGAGAGCCCGACGTGGGGCTCGATCCCAGGACCCTGGGATCATGACCTGAGCTGAAAGCAGAGGCTTTAACCCACTGAGCCACCCAGGCACGCCCAAAACTTTCTTTTTTGGAGATTTTATTTATTTATTTGACAGAGACACAGGGAGAGAGGGATAACCAGGCTTCCGGCTAAGCAGGCGGCTGGATGCGAGGCTCCATCCCAGGACCCCAGGATCATGACCTGAGCTGAAGGCAGCCACTTAACTATTGAGCCACCCAGGTGCCCCTTCAGAACAGTATTCTATTTATACCATGAATACTTACTACTCTGTAATAAAATGGAATGACCCATTGCTGCAATGACAAGTGAATTTAAAGAAAATTATGCTGAGTTTGGAAAAAAAATCCAATCTAAAGGTTGTATTCTGTATGATTCTATTTATATAATATTATAAAAAGATTAGTGGTTGCCAGAGGTTGGGGATGGTGGGAGGCACTAGGAGGGAGAGAGGGGTAGCACTTAGGAAGGTCTTTGTAATGTTGGAACAGTAGTGTATCTTGATTGTGGTAGTGTTTACACAAATACACGTGGTAAAATGATGCAGAGGTCTACACAAACGTGCGAGTGTCAATTTCCTGATTTTATATTAATAATTATTTAAGTTGTACTTGTCGAGGGAAACTGGGGGAAGGGTATTATCTTTCTAACTTCCTGGATATCGTTAAAAATAAAAGGTAAAACAAGACCTTAAAAAAGCCATAACCAAATCCACTGTGTGAAACCGATTTGAAAGCAAAATGATGAAATATACATTTTAGGATAGTTGGGGAGATTTGAATATGATTGGATATTAGATGATATTAGGAAATTGTTAATTTTCTTACCATTATGTAATGGTATTATAACGTTTGGAGAATATTATTATTAAAGGATGCATTTTGGTGTTTGGAATGAAGTGGTTTGATGCTTACAAGTTTCAAAATATTTTTCAGTATATATATAGAGAGAAGGAAAACGTAGCCACATGTTGAGTCCAGATGCAGGATACAGGTACTCATTCTTTCAACTCTTCTGTACCGTTTGTATTTCAAAATAAAACGTTTGAGGCAAAATTATCAGAGCCTTCTAGAGACAAATGCTTTCTGGCTTCAGGCTCCTGCGTATGCGCCTCGCGTAAGCACTGCCGAGTCAGGGGATGTACCCTTCGCTGAAGCTCAGGGTCACAATACACCTGCACCCTCCTAAACACTTGGTCCCATCCCTGGTCCGAGGCCGTATTGGACACCCACCGAGAAGACAGCACCTCCGAGATTCCTAGAGAGGCCGGCCTGGCGACTTGGGAAGCCGGAAGCCCGTCTCGAGGCACTTCCTGTCCGGTCATTGTTCTCGCGCCGGCAGGCGTATCTCGTCGGGTCCTGCCAGCCTTTTGCTACAAAGCCCGCGAGCTGCGGCCGGCTCTCTTCCGCGAACACGGTCAGTGGGGTTGGCGGGGGTGGGCGCGGACGTCGCAGGTGCGGGAGGGGGCGTCCCGGGGGCGGTTGTCCCTAGGGCGGTTGTCCCTTCGGGGGCCCGAGGTCGTCTGTCCCTAGGGCGGCTCCGCGTCCCACCACTTGAGAAACACGGCTGCCGCGTGCTGGGGGTCTGGACCCGGGCCTTGGGCACGGACAGCACCGGGGCACCGGCTCCCCACGCAAACGGCCGTTTGAGGTACGACGGGGGGAGGGGGTGGGTTGCCACATCTGGAAACAGGGAAAAGACGCCGGAAGGGGAGCCCTTGACTGGGGACTGCCCTCTGGTGTGCAGGCGACGAGAGTTGAGTCCGCGGGCTGGTAAGGATGCTCCAGGTAGGCAGTCTTGCCTGTAGCAGGCGAGGTGAGGGCTACGGGCCTCGCGCGTGGTGGAATTTAGTCGTGGCAAGAGTCAGCCTCCAGGATTGAGAATTGCTCCAGGAGGGAAAGTGTTATTGCCTTGTGTCAGAAATTCCGTGTGTACGGTAAATTTCCCGTAAGTTGACATGGGAGAAAGCATGGGATTACTCCAATAATAACAGAAGTGGACTTAATGAAATTTGGCACCCCTCCCCCCTCAATAAAACTGAAGGGGAATAGAAAATTTTTAATTTCTTCATTGTAAAGTAAACTAGTGAGCTCGTTTTATCCACCGGTTAAACAACAAAAACAAAGATCCGCTGGCTTGGCTCTGATAGGAGGGTGTTGGCGGTGTGATTTGGTGTGATCCTTTTAGAAAGCAATTTGGCACTGTATATCAACCATGAAATCCTTAAACCAGCAATCCCTCTATTCTGAAGGTACAGTTCAGCAGAAGAAAAAAGTCTGCACAGAAAAATTTTAACATTGTTAAGAATATAAACTGGAAACAAAACTCCTTTTACTAAAGTAATGGCTCATAAATAGGGTTGGTTAAGTTATAATATAGCTATAATTCAGAATACTATGCCAGAATGAGGTAGTTCTGCATGTAATTATACTGAAAGATCTATCTAAGACTGCGGAATATTATGCGAAATATAGAAATTGAGTTTAAGTGCTGAAAAATGCACGAGTGTGATCTAATCTCTGGGGGAAAATAAGCAGCATATGTAAAGGTTTATATTATTGGAATGGAAATGGAGAGAAAACATTGATGACTGATAACTACAGTTTGTATGTGTGTAGGGCATGTATTTACTTACACATGTTTCTTGATCCTTTTTGGATGAGAATAACAGATCAGGAGAATTAATACTATAGGTTATTGTATAGCTACTGAAAATAACCATGAAGAATGATAATATAAAGCTTCTTTTTTTTTTTAATCTTAAGAGTAATATGAGGTATTTGGAAGAAATGGAAAAAGTAAACATCAAACAAGAAGAAGCTCAAACCACCTGTAAATAAACACAGTCTAGAGATGACCACTCCTAAATGGTGTACAGACTCTGTCTTTTTCTTGAGATTCTTTAGTTTATGCTATTGTGCATTTTAAGAAACCAAATCCACTGTGGTGATAATTGTGAAAATATATATCCCCATAGTTAAAAACAAAAAGTTTAATAATTCATAGTTGTCAGTGGTTTAAGGTTTTCCCTTAAAACAAATATCTTAGATTCAGTGCTCCAGCTCTTGGAGGGTGGAGTAGGGCTGATATTTCTTAGTCATTTCCTGTATTTTTCAAGTTTTACAATAAAAATACATTAACTGTAAAATGAGGAAAAAAAATCAACAAACATTATATAAAGCTGTTTGGAATGTGACTACTGTGGGAATAAATTACATGTTTGCAGTTGAACCCTCTCCATCCTATGAGGGAGGGCTAGAGCTGACTCTCCCTGTAGTGGCTGCCGCCTAAGCACTGGTGAATTGGCCAACAGGCTTAACGGTATCCGGACAGACCTCTGCTTGATGCTAACAATGTTTTCTGGTTTTTCAGTAGACAGCCTTCATCTTGGCCCTGGGAAGAAATTCAGAAAGAAGTTTTTGAAACTTAAAGATTAGATGGGGCTTGACCTCTGCTGGGCAGCCCCCAGCTCTACGAGTTCCTGTCCTGAGCAAAGAAGATGAGTGCACGACCAACAGAGGCCATGGCCTTAGCTCCCTGGGGGTCACCGACAGTGAAAAAGGAGGAGGAAGAGGAAGAAAACTTCATGGGTCAGGCATCCAGCCAACAAGTACACTCTGAGAACATAAAAATCTGGGCTTCGGGGGAAGGTCCTCAGACGGGCCTCGATATATCAGAACAGGAGAAAAAGGTAAATAGTGGTCTGGGAGGAGAGTGGGAGGAGAGACCTGAAGACCTTAAGTGGTTTCAGAGGGGACTATGTTCCTCCTCTGCTTCCACATCTGGAGTATTATTTCCTGGCTAGGTCTCTGGCCTTTAGGCCTTTGGAATACAATAGAAACAGTTTCTTGTGATTGATGGGACATTTAGTGCTTTCTGTAAACCAGTGGTTCTCAAACCTTGCTACACAGAATTAATTGGGGAGCTTTTTATAAAATTGTGATGCTCATGCCATACTTGGTTCCAATTAAATGAGAATCTTGCTGTGCGACTCAGACATCTATGTTTTTTAAAAACTCTTCAGGTGACTCCAGTCAGAATCTGATAGCTCTAACTTATGCTTCTCAAAATTTAATATGATTTAATATCTCAAATTTTAATCACCAGGAGGTCTTGTTAAAATGCAGATTCTGATTCAGAAGGTCTGGGTTAAGATTCTGTACTTTTCACAAATTCCCAGGTGCTGGCAATCTGTGGGTTGCATTTCATGTAGCGAGGCTATACACTGTACTGTGTTCTGTAATGTTTTCAAACATTGCTCCTTACCATCACTAGCCAGAAATCTCTTTCCCAAAGATTATAATCTTGCTTCTCTGATCTTTAGACCTCAGAAAACTCTACCCTGGAAAATCTCCTCATGTGCTCTTTTCATGCACTCTCTGGCAAGCTAGTTTTGGATGCAAGAGTGGGCAGTGCAGTGAAATCAAAGTGATAGTGAACATTGCAGGCTTGATTCTCTGACTCATGCTGGGGATCAGAGAAGACCCTGACTTTATTTTCCTTTATTTTTGTTCGTTTGTTTGTTTTTGTTTTCAAGTTAAAAATCTTTTTAAAAATGTGTTTTTTATGGTCTCCAGGAATAGATAATTATGTTTCAACTTCAGAACTAATCAGATCACCTCCCACTGACAATCCCCTCCTAAACTGACCTATGCTTGCTTGTCTTTAGGGTCCAAACATGTTCTGGGACATGGCTGTCATCCTGAAAGCAACACAGGAGGCACCTGCTACCTCAGCCATTGGCAGCTACTCATTACCAGGGACTCTGGCCAAGAGTGAGATACTGGAGACTCATGGGATCATGACCTCGCTAGGTAAGGTTCAACCCCTGGATTCAGAATCTGACCACTGGGGTTTCTTAAAAATCTATTCAGAGACTGATGGTCTGGTCTCCTAACTTGAGAAGCATGGAGTATTGAGGTATCAGAACTCTCGGGGAGAGCTGGATAGAGGAATGCCAAAAGATGCATGTGCATTTGTCACAGGAGATGGCTTATTTTGCACACAGTCTTAAGACATCAGACAAACACAGGTGGACTCCAAATTCTCCTTTAATCACATTTACTGATTAGCAAGTTTTATATCTCTTTACACACGGAGACACATCCTCTTCATATGCTTTGTGTTTATCATTGGTGCTAGCTAAGATAGGAATCGTCAGTTTTTGTGGTGATTTTGAGGAAATGTCCTGGAAATGTTCTGTTTTTTATAAATATTTATGCAGATTCCAGAGGATTTTGAGCAGGTGTGTCAGCTATGCTGATGTTCAAAGCTAGGTCTTCATGGATGGTACAAATGGCTGGCTTATCACCTGGTTCTCTCTCTAAGCTGGGACTCAGGGTATGTCTGACTGGCAGTGGCAGAAGCTTACCTATGGAGGAGTGATGTGTAACTGTGGGTCAAGAATATGGTATCCATGGGTCCTGTGTTGCAGAAGTAATCTCTGGACGACTGCCAAGGCCCTTCTGGCACTCACATTCAATAAATCTGCCTGGTGCAGAGCTACACCTGAGTATTTTGAACCCACTCTGCTCTCTAACCCATTCCTCAGACTGACCACTTTCTTAAATCAGTATTGTGGAGAAGGTTAGGATTATTACCTTTCATTTTCTTGTCTCCTCTTTAATCATTCCTCCTGTCAGCAGCTTCTGTTGCCTACTTTCTGCTCTCTATTCCATTCTCTCTGGTACATTTTGTGTATTATCATTTCTTTTCTGTTTCCTTGCTTTGGCGGTCATTCACTGTGTTAACTCTAGCACTGACACCCATCCCCCAGTCACTGTTTTCCTTCTTTGCCTCTTACCTCAAGACCCTGTTCCAAGCCAAAACTTACCTTTCTGTGTGCTGCCAGCTGCTTGCATAGCAGCAGGTAACAGCAGTGACAAGAACTCTAGGAATTAAGAGAAAGATCTGAGTGCAGTTGCTGCCCTGTGTTTGATAATTCTGTGACCTTGAACAAGTCCTTTCTCGCTCGACCTCCATTTCCTATTCTGTCAGCTGGAGTGTATTCATTCAGTAAAACGGGATTTTGCGGGGCCTCCTTGCTATGTGCTGGGTAGTGTGATAGGTGAATAAGGATGAATAAAACAATCTTGTCTTTTTTTTTTTAAGCTCCCACACAGGTGATGGAGAATAGTTTCATCTTGATTATAAAATGTATAATACACATGAATACGTTTTGGAAATTTTGATGTGTTACTGGTGGTTAACATTTGAGAGTTTTATCTGCAGTTTCCTATGTATTAATTACTATTGAATTTGTTAAAGTTTTGCATTTAAAACCAAGTTTTTAAACATTTTTTTTTTTAAAGATTTTATTTATTTATTTGACAGAGATCACAAGTAGGCAGAGAGGCAGGCAGAGAGAGAGGAGGAAGCAGGCTCCCTGCTGAGCAGAGAGCCCGATGCGGGGCTCCATCCCAGGACTCTGGGATCATGACCTGAGCCAAAGGCAGAGGCTTTAACCTGCTGAGCCACCCAGGCGCCCCCAAGTTTTTAAACATTTAAACATAATTTATTTTTATTCTACTTATATATCTAGAAAAATTTTTATAAAAATGAGAATATTTGTACTTTTTCTTTGATTCATGTTTCACTAACCTCAGGTTTTACAGTTTTTTAAAAGTTTTTAAGAATCATATCTTTCTACTGACAATATCTATTGGCTCTCATTTTGAAGTTATGTTCCCAGACATTCTTCTATCATCTTGTGCTTATTAGGCAAGGGCTGGCTTACTGGTTTTCTGGAAACCTCCCAGGTTTCTTAGGACAAGAAGTTTTTTATTTATTTATTTATTTATTTTTTATTTTTATTTTTTTAAAGATTTTATTTATTTATTTGACGGAGATAGATCACAAGTAGGCAGAGAGACAGGCAGAGAGAGAGGAGGAAGCAGGCTCCCTGTTGGACAGAGAGCCCGACACGGGGCTCGATCCCAGGACCCTGAGATCATGACCTGAACCGAAGGCAGAGGCTTTAACCCACTGAGCCACCCAGGTGCCCCAGTTTTTTAAAAGTTTTTAAAGCATTTTGTTCTACCTACATATCAATTTCTTTATATAAAAATTTCCTCATTTTCATTCTCAAATAAAAATATATAAAATGTATTAAGTTTCAAATTTAACTTTAAGACATTTCAAACACCTAAGTAGGCAGACTTTCTAATCTTATGTATAAAACCTTGATAAACGCATGGCTTTTGTAAATCCAATTAATGACTTACAAATTTAGTAAATTAAATTGCCTTTCCTATTATATAATACATTCACCAGGTAAGATGGCAGACTTGTATGGCATTTCAGATCTCTTTTTAAAAAAAATGAAAGAATTGATTTCAAAAGTTATTACTTTGCCTATCCTCCAGTTGATTATAAGTACATTTTTAGTTTATTTCTTTAGGGTTACAGTAATCCTTCAAGATCCAAAAAAGGAAAAATACCATCTCAAATAAGCGAGAGGTATAGATTCTACACTATTGGCTAATTAATAACCCAAGGGGATTTGAGCTTGAGTACACAGAATGAGCCTTCTTTCCTTTTCTTATACCCTGGGCATTGTCCAAGATCCTAGCTCTTCATCCCTGTGATGCAACTGTTAAATAACCATTACATGGAGACCTTTGTAGGCCACAGTTGTACCTGCTTCTGTAATAATTTTGACAGAGAGCATGATGCAAATAAAAGAAATTGTTTCTGTTATTGGTTCTAATTGGTCCATAATTCCCACCAGTTTTCTTTTTCATGTCTTTCTAGTGTTCTCAATCTCATGATAAAAAGGGTAGGAATGAGGTCAGGGGATGGAACTGAGGTCATAGACTGAAGAATTCTTGGACTTTGCTCTTGTTGGAGAGGTGCTTGATGGGGATGGGTTAAGTGATGATGTGGGGCTAAAGGAAAGAAGGAAATGGAAAAGAGCAGGGGGGAGATGTTAGAAACGAGAAAAATTAGGTGAGATGTATGGGAAAAAGAAAAGTAGGGAACATAAAAGAGAAGAAAGTAATGAGCAAAAGAAAAGCAGAAGACACATGAAACCATTACAAGGAAAAAATAAGAATATTTCACACATACTAATTTTTAAAATAAAAACCAAGAGAGGAGAAATGAAGAGGCAGTAAGGGAAAGAGATAGTGGGGAAAAAAATAAGATAAGAAAGAAGATATGGAGACAGATGGTGACTATACTTAGGGTGGTGAGCATGGAATGTATGTATGGAATTGTTGAATTAATATGTTGTACACTTGAAACTAACATAAGACTGTATGTTAATTATACTTCAGTTAAAAAAAAAAAGAAAAAAAATGAGGTAAGGGCAGTTAAACTACAGGGAGAAAAATAGATGTGAGAAAGGTACCAGAAGAGTAGGAATAGAAATAACTGGAAAAAGAGTAGCATTTTAGTATTTGTTGTTGGCACATTCATTGCTCTACTATATGCAGCCCTCAGGTATTGCCTTTTTCCAGCATCACCCATCTTTATCTGAATGATTGTGATGGGAATGTCATGGAACTGTTGTCATAACCAGGCACAGTGGGCTGTTTCCCTGCCCGCCCTTGATGCTTTGTATCCTGACATCCCTCTCACTCACCCATCTCCTAGGTTGGAGAATTGCCTGGTCTGTGCTGGTGGGATGTTTTGTAGATGCTAGATTCTCCCCTCTATAGCTGCTGCATGACCTGCAGCTCACAGCGTTCCTGCTTACTTTTAAGCTGACACCAGTAGGAACATCTCCCCTCTGGAGGCTTGCCTCCCACTGCTGCTCGCCCTTGTTTCTTCTTATCTAGGTAGTGCTCTTGAGCGTGGTATAATTCAAATACTGTTGAAAGGTTCATTCTCCCAACACTAGGCTCCATGGGTGCACATTCTTAGATCAAGGGTAGTAGGGATAGAGAGGAGGCAAACATAAAGAATTATGATGTTACTGACTGCAGGCCCCCTTTTCTGACACCATTAGGGTTCTGAGGCAACGTAGAACAGTCAGACACTGGTCAAGAGTTTTAAAACTTAGGATGTTTTGGTGTTTTCATGATATTGGCATAATGGAGCAGGCTGTATAATGTCTCAAACTTTAACTCAGAAAGACTAGCTTTCCTTGACACAAAGCGAAGCTGTTAGCTCAACACAAGGGTTCAGCTGTTTACTCTGTTCACATTCTTTAGTCCCTCCTAGGGTTGCCATCTATCACCATAACAACTCCTATGCCCTAAGGTTCATCTTTGCTCCTGGGCCCTGACATATGGACCCATAGCACAGCTCAAAGTCACTGTAGACCCTCACAGAGCCACATTCTATGCTCCAAGGCTATTCTCAGGCATTACTATAGACTAACTCAGTTAATGTTTTCAGGGTTTATGGGATAGATATTGTCCCTACTTTGGAGATGAGGAAACGGGCACAAAGAAGTTAAATTACTAACCCAAAGTCATGCAGCTGGTAAGTGGCAGAGCAAGTATTTGAAACCAAGCAGTCTGGCTCCACAATCCATGTTCTTTTTTTTTTTTTTTTTTTAAAGATTTTATTTATTTATGTGAGAGAGAGCATGAGAGGGGAGAAGGTCAGAGGGAGAAGCAGACTCTCTGTGGAGTTGAGAGCCTCAATTCCAGGACCCTGGGATCATGACCTGAGCCGAAGGCAGTTGCTTAACGAACTGAGCCACCCAGGCACCCCACAATCCCCATTCTTAACCTCTGTGCTGCATAGCCTTTCAATGTTTCAGGTCTCTTAGCTGTTCTGGTCCTTTTGGCATGCAGTGTGACCCTTTGTGTCCATTCTTATTCTTTCTTTGATATCCAGCTTCCTCATACACAAAAGTCTAGGTTGCATAGATCTTCATTTCCAGGGATGGAATGTCCCTAATTAACTGGTTGGTTGTAAGCAAATCCACACTAAGTGGCTAAGGTAAGGAATCAAGCCTAGGTGTCCTTCGTAACTGGTCTTACTTGTAAGATCCTTCATCATACAGTCAGGAGAGCTGTCTGAAGATGGCTTTCCTGGCATGAGGCAGTAGGTTGGATGTCTACCGGAAGTGCTGGAAAGACCATAAATCAGTGGATTCTGCTATGGGTGTGGGAGAGAGAGGTGATGTGGGGGGAATTCCTTCCTTTGATGAAGACATTTTATGTACACCGAAGTCAAGTACTTCCTGATATTTATCACTTGATGATGCTGTTCTTTTTCTTGGCCAGAATGTCAGCTGACATTTGTACTTTCTATTTATTGTTTCAGGTGCTGAAACCAAGAACCCACAGTTATTGGTTCCAAAAACTGAGATATGTGATGAAGCAGAAAAACCATTCATAAAGTCAGGAAGAATCCAGAAAGTTAATCCTCAAGAACCTGAGTTAGGAGAAGCCTGTGAAAAAGGGAACATGTTAGAGAGGCAGAGAATTAAGAGGGAAAAGAAAGATTTCAGACATGTGACAGTGAAGGACTGTCATGTACCTGAAAGCTTCAAACTAGAGGAAGATCAGAAATGTCAGAAGTCTGGGGAAAGATACAGCCTTAGTTGTAGCTCTTTAAAAAATCAGAAGAGCCAGCCTGGACAGAAACCTTTTACATGTAGTGTATGTGGGAAAGGCTTTAGTCAGAGTGCAAACCTCGTAGTGCATCAGCGAATCCACACAGGGGAGAAGCCCTTCGAATGTCATGAGTGTGGGAAAGCCTTCATTCAGAGTGCAAACCTTGTTGTGCATCAGCGAATCCACACTGGACAGAAACCATATGTTTGTTCAAAATGTGGGAAAGCCTTCACTCAGAGTTCAAATCTGACCGTACATCAAAAAATCCACTCCTTAGAAAAAACCTTTAAGTGCAGTGAATGTGAAAAAGCCTTCAGTTATAGCTCACAACTTGCTCGGCACCAGAAAGTTCACATTACAGAAAAATGCTATGAATGTAATGAGTGCGGGAAAACATTTACTCGGAGTTCAAACCTCATTGTCCACCAGAGGATCCACACTGGGGAGAAGCCCTTTGCCTGTAATGATTGTGGCAAAGCCTTCACCCAGAGTGCAAATCTTATTGTACATCAACGAAGCCATACTGGTGAAAAGCCATATGAGTGTAAAGAGTGTGGAAAAGCCTTTAGTTGTTTTTCACACCTTATTGTGCACCAGAGAATTCATACTGCGGAGAAACCTTATGATTGCAGTGAGTGTGGAAAAGCCTTCAGTCAGCTGTCTTGCCTTATTGTGCATCAGAGGATTCACAGTGGAGATCTTCCTTATGTGTGTAATGAGTGTGGGAAGGCCTTCACGTGTAGCTCATACCTGCTTATTCATCAGAGAATTCATAATGGGGAAAAACCTTACACATGCAATGAGTGTGGCAAGGCCTTCCGGCAGAGGTCAAGCCTCACTGTGCACCAGAGAACCCACACTGGGGAGAAGCCCTATGAGTGTGCCAAGTGTGGTGCAGCTTTCATTTCTAACTCACACCTCATGCGACACCACAGAACCCATCTTGTTGAGTAATAAGTACTTGTTACTCCAGGCATTGATCATAATCCATTACACCCTAATTGGACACGTCTTTGCTGTTTTGTTCCTCTGTAAAAAAGAGACCCACCATGTTCTTAAAAGTAATAGTTTTCAAGAATGTATCACAGAAGCATTTCAGAGGCTCACTTAAAAAACATGGAAGCTAAGCACCTAAAGGCAAGGACTCTTTTTAACTGTACCAGCATTGGTCATGTTTGAAACGGAATGTGGCTTTCTTAGAAATGGGTCATACAAACCTAAGTGATAAAGATCCTATTTGAGGAAAGGTATTTTAACTTTATCTTGTTTTTTAAAACTCTTAGTTTCTTGAGCAACAGGCAGGTTATTGCTATAGGGCTGTGTGGTGGGATTCTGAACTTTGAATCTTGTATTCTAGTATTTTGGGTTAGGAAGCAATGATTAGTTGAGACTGCATGGGGTAGCCATTCACCAACAACTCACCTGTGAACATTTATAAGCTTTCCATTCCTTAGGCAATTTAAACATTAAAAGAAAGAAAACCAAAACATTATCTGTTGCTCCTAAAATGGATAGAAGTAGGAAACAGCTGTTTCTCTCATGAACCTTATTATGGTAAAGCTCTAGGGACATCTCATGAGTCTTCCATTCTGCCCTCTGTGTGGCCAAGCACTTGGGGATTGATGGAGACAAAACATGGGGGCCACAAATACTGCCAGGCAGTATTCATTTGCTAACATCAGCAACTCCAAGTGACCCTGACTTCATTGCATCCCATCACAGTGAGATACCTCTAATAGTCCCCTTCCCAGATAGAGGAGTCAAAGAATAAAGCTTGCAGAGAGGCATGCCCATATTACCTAGGCTCGTTCTGCTCAGGCCCAGCCAGGGGTCTCAGTTTGGGTGTCATTCTCACTTTTTGGCTGGTCTTCAGAAGAACTAATGGAGTCCTAATTTTGAGAGGACCAAAGAGGGAAATGCAGGAGGAGGGAGGAGGCAGAGTGGGCCTCCTAAGGTCTTTACTTTTTTGAGAAGTTCAAAGGTATTGGAATGTGAAAACTTAGATGAAGAAACTGGCTAAGGTAAGATAAACTTTTGTTACCATTGAGCCTTTATTCCTGGAAAAAATGATTTATAAAACTATGCAATAGGTAGAGCTATATAATATTGCCTTGTATTTAATATAGAACTTAATCCTTTGTTTATACACCCTCATGTATAGAGTCAAAATCCCCCAATTCTTCTCTTATGCTTTCACATAGATCCTTACTTTAATCCTTAGAACACTGAAAGAAGTGTTTGCCCCATTTAGCTGAAAGTGGTCAAACAACAAAGGACAGCCTATGTTCAAATCCAGGATTTAAATCCAGGTTCTCTGTTCTGCTGTGCTGTGTCTAACCACCTGTAATCCCCACTCAGATCTGCAGAGAGCCTGAGAAAGGTATATGGTCTCTTTCAGGTGAGGGAGCTGAGGTGACAGGTTTTTGGATGTGCCTTAGGCAGTGTGACTAGTAAGCAGCAAATCTGAGACTGGAATTTGAGTCTTCCCAAGTTCTGGATTTGTCTCTTCACCCTGCTGGGCAAGCAAGAGCATATAAAAAATGCCCTACCTGGTGATAAGCTATCTGGTGCAACTCTCATGTAGAAGTCCCACCATTGGGACTCTTGCTGGCTCATTTGTTTTATATTTTACAGAGCACTTTCATGTACAGAAGGCATAAACAAGAAAGCTTATTTTCTCTTTCTCCCCTTCAACCTTCAACACCTTTTCCAAGTTTGCACTCTAAAATCATACAATTCTAAGAAATGAATAGGATTCAAAAGTGAGAATCAAGGCTCATGCACTCACTGACCTTGAAAGTAACTGTTCCTGTCCCCCACCTGGGAGTGGAGAGATCCAAAGATAATACCATGTATCTGCTGAGGAACGAGCTTGGGTTTTTTCCCCGATGCAGGATTAGGAAGCCCAGAAGAGAGGGAGAGCAGGTCTGAAGATTGGGAATAAATCTGTGACATGGACCTGTCAAAAGACCAAAAGTGCACTTTCCTGAAAGATACCAACCAGGTTAGGATCCTTAGGACAGTTAAATTGTTTTAGCTTCACATTGTATGTTCATCCTCCTATTTGAATGCTTGTCATGGATGATTGTGATTTCCTGGCTAAAGATTGTTATTCATAGGCAGCCAAAAAGGCCATGCAGGTGATTGTGATGTAAAGCTAGATTTGGGAATCACTGACCCAGCCTTGTTGTGTAACAGTGGTATTCACTTGGCTGCATGTTAGAATCACCTAGTGTACTTAAAATTTTTTTTCATTCTCAGGGTCAAGTTTTTTTTTTTTTTTTTTTTTTTTTTCCAATTCTGGAGGGGAACCCAGTGTGTAACCAAGATAAGGCACACTTCAGTCATAGAAATTTTGCAGGCCACAAATGCATGTGATCAAAGGTGGAGTGGGGAAACTCTAGTATAAAGATGTAGATGTGCAGAATGCTTTGTGTGGTTTCAGCAAAACAGGATGCTAACAACCTTGACTGCATTGGATGTCCTGTACCTTGGCTGTAAGGATTGTGTGCCCTAACTTTATTTGTATTTTAGGTGAATATACCAAATATATATATGAGCAAACCAAGTTTTACACAACATACTTTCATATTCCCCATTCAACAAAATTACGTTTTACATTTCTACTGTATTTCATCTCCAGGTCTTTATTTCCACAAACCTGCACCCAGGTTCAGGACCACCAATCCTATACAAATCATGTGAGCCTAGTGGATTACCAGGCCAGATCCTTACTCAGCTAACATATCTTACTTCCAATTCATTTCTAGCCCTCAGAATAAATTACTGCCCTCCTTTTTTGGTATGGTTTTGGGTAGATGAGAAGTGACTACTCTTAGTTGTCACTGTTGGCTTAGGTTTTCCTTTTCCTAGAGGTCAACTCCTTTCTCCCTTGGCTGTTATTTCTAGAAGTGAGTGGGAACTCAAGCCCTGTTTCTTAAGTTGCCAAGAGCTATCAGAGCCAGGACAATTGATGGGTATTAAGAGTAGAGCCAAGAAGTCTCAAGTGGGTGCAACAGTTATGTATTAAGGGGAGCACAGTGATGTGAAAGTGATAATAAAATCTTGCACTTTGGGGGGCATGGGAGAGGATCATCATTGACATACATACACTCACACCCCTCAATTGCCCATGGATTCCTCCAATCTCAGGATGAAGTTTTTGGGCAAAGCTAATCTGTGTTCTGGGTCCCTTCCCTCCCTTGCCTAGGCAATTAGGTGTCCTTTCACGTCTGTCACTTTGCTTGCTCCTCCATCCAGTGTTCTCAGTCTTTCTGGGCTCACAGCCCCTTTGAGGATCTAATGGAAGTTGTAAAGCCTCTTCCAAAGAAATGCGGGTAGCACATTCAGTTTTTTCCTCATTTGTGGGAGCATATAGTTTCACTGAGGCCAGTTCTTGAATCCTCTAGGGCCTAAGGTCACACCTGGGGATGTACTACATAATTGCCAGTGGCATTAAAAAAAGAATGAGGTCTAGAAGCTCTGGATGTTGCCCCAAAACAACCTTCTATATCTTGCTTTTCCTGTATTCCCTCCTTAAGCAAATTACAGCATTATCCAGCACCCAAACTGGAAATCCAGGATGTATCTCTGGGTTTCTGTGTATCATTCTTTTGCTACAACAGCACTTTTCACTCTGTGGCAAACATGGTGCTAGTTCCTGCAGTCCAAAGGCAAACAGGGCCTACCAAATCCTTCTGATGTTTCATAGGAAGCCTCTCTGGACCCTTTAACATGATTTACTAAGGTCTTCACAGTTTCTTTCCAACCTTATCTTTCTACTTTCCATGTACTTTTTACTGTAGGCTGGAGGCATGGGCTTGCTTTTCTCTGTGCCTTTGATCACACTGTTTTCGGTGCTTATTACCACCACCTCTTATCCAACCCCCTGTCTACTGAGCCTAGCTTTAGATTTCTTTTAAGATTTGATTCTAATCTCATCTTTGGGAGCCCTCTGACTGCCATTTAGCAAGTATATAGAAGTATGGAAGAGCATATGGTATGTATCTACTTGATGCTTTAAAGTGAAAAAATGGATTAATAATTGTGTATATAGTACAGTTCTCATAATGTTTCATATACTCTATACTGTTAAAACATAATAGATAAGTTATATGAAGGAAATATAAGAAAATTTAAGTGGATAAATGACATTCACAGCCATACAGATAGATGGTAAACTGCAGAACTTAGGCTCAAACCCAATCCTATAGATTATAGAATTATGGGTGATTAAAAGTCATTTTTTAAAGTAATTTCCACATTTTCTATAAGGAACAAGAATTTTATAATCAGGAAAAGAATAAATTATTATATTTACATATTTGGTTTTATTGTATTAACTATAAACAGTATTTTAAATTTGTATTTTAAGAAGTGGGCTATACCCTGCCATTTCTTTCTCCTTCCCTTTCCACCTCTCTGCCTCTGACAATGTCAAGTCTGATTCTTGAACTCTGTTCTGTAACCATAGTCCTTTATGCTTTGTTTATTGACTTGTTCTAAAAATTGAAAATAAACAGCATGGATGTTGTTATGACCATATAAATATTGCAGATCTAAGTAGCTTGCTATGACTACACACACACACACACACACACACACACACACACACACACACTGCAGTTTGTTTTTACTGTAGTTTTTAGTTGTCTTTCTTTTCCCCTTGTACTGATGGCTTTTAGCATAGTCTGAGTGATTTTCAGATTCTCCATTCAATTAGATACTCTGTTGAGTCCTCTTTTTTCTCTTCAAAGGATCTCTAGCTTCCTGCGGTGTTCTGTCCGTGACGTTTTCCTGCCCGCTGTTTCGTTGTCATACGGAACTTCATTGTGTCCTGAATTGTACATGTTTCTCTTTTTTCATTAACTCCATCATTTCACTGCGTCACAACTTCAAGTCACTTGCCAAGAAAGAGTATATGAAAGACAAAATTATTGAGGACTTATATATCAAAAAACATCTTTCTCTGTCCTCAATCATGATTGGTACTTTGGCTCTGAAATTTTACCTTGAAAAATTTCCCCAGAACTTGTTGATGCCTGGTTCCAATCTTATTTTTTTAAAAATTTTGTATATTTATTTGTCAGAGAGAGCACAAACGGGGAGCAGCAGGCAGAGGGAGAAGAAGCATGCTCCCGGCTGAGCAAGGAACCTGATGTGGGACTTGATCCCAGGACTCTGAAATCATGACCTGAGCTGAAGGTAGCCACGTAACCAACTGAGTCCCTCCAGTCTGATTCTTATTTCTTTTACAGTAAATACTACTTGCATTACTGTGATCCGTTCCCAAACCCCCATGCCTGGAAGCTTTTAAAGTTACCTCTTTATTCTTGGTGCACTCGATTCCCCAGTATACTCAGTGGAATTTTTCAATCTAGTGACTCAAGTTACTTTTGTTCTTGGAAATTTTCTTGTGTTATGTCATAATTCCCCCTTCCATATTTTTTTTTTCTGTTTTTACTCTTTCTGGAATTCCTGTCAATCAAATGTTGAAGCTTGTGGATTGATCCTCAACTGTTTTCTGTGTTATTACCATGTCCTTGTTTTGTGCTATTTTCATGGAGAATACCTTCATTATTTTTCAACCTGTTTAGTGAATTTCTGATTTTGGCAATAATTTCTAAAAAGCTCCCCCCCCCCGTTTGTTCCCTTTTTATAGTATACTATTCTCATTTTAGAGATACCTTTTCTTAAAGGTTTCTCTGTCACCTGATATCTCACCCCTTCATGCCCTTGCCCCTGGGTCCTTTTTTTCCCCTCTCTTTGTTTACTCTCATTGGAGACTTTTCTTGAATATTTTGTGATTCTTACTGACAGATACAAATAAATCTCTGTGTATGTATCAAAAGTCCAATTGAGATCTCTGTGGGAGGGGGATTTACTCAGTTAAGAGGCATCCTTCTAGTGTACTTGGTAAGGAACAAACTCCCTGGAAACCTCCAATGCCAGAATGCTGAGATCTTTTGTGTGGGGCTCATATGCTTCTTTAGCCGGAAATCCTCTGCTGTTTTTATCTGGGGTTTGGATGACATAATGCTTCTCAAGGAGTGAGAGAGAAGAAAATCAAGTGTTATTATAGACTTTTGGTTAATGCCCTTATTTTTAGTCTCACTTTTCCCTCCCACCCTTAGTATACCTGGGGTTTCCAAATGCCAAGTTGCTTTGGGATTTGGCAGGGTATGTCAGTGCATTTTTCCATCCTATAGAGATTTGTTCTCCTCATCACATTATTATTTATACATTTTAAGTCATTATAATTCATTATCATTTTAGGGGAAGTTAAAACATTTAAAAAAATGTTGATATGCTTGGATATAGTACTACCACCTAGCTATCCTAAAAATGAATATTTTGCCAGTGTTACTGTTTTACAAAAAAAAAAAAAAAAGAAGAAGAAAGCAACCCAAGTGATTAGTGATAGGAGAATGATTAATTATGATATGCTTGAATATTATGCAACCACTAAAATCATAATTTAAAGGATATTTAGTAATATAAAATATTCCCAATATTAAATGGACAATGCTAAGTACAAAATTAAATGGTGGGTTCAGATAGCCCAGTTTTCTTAAATATGCATGCATAGAAAAGACTAAAGAAGACAGCAATACATGGCATGGTTAATGATTAAATTTTGCTGCTTTGTCTATTTTCTACAATATACCTCAATTACTTTTATGATCAGGAGGAGAAAAGCTAATAAAACAAAAAGCAAGATCATGGTCATACAGAGTGATGAGAAAATTTCAGGGAGTTTGGTAGTTGAGAGCCGCAGAATAAGGAACTGGGGAATAAAGAGACCAGTTACCAAGGACCTAATGGTGGACAGAGTTCAGTCAGGGAATATATATAACCACGCCGATTGTGACATAGTTGTGGCTGGAGTGTGGAGGCTAGGCTGGTGAGGGGAGAAAAGAATCCTGGAGACCATACAGATAGCTTTTGTCAGACTACAAGGGAGATTCTGACTCAGGCGATGTTGGGGCCAGAATAAAAGGCACAGATGGAATGAGCAGGCCTTAGAGGCATGAAAGATCAAGCAGCAAATCCCCAAGCTGGAAATCAGCCTCCACACTCTGGTGAAACATGACTTGTGACCCATGAGTCCTGGCCCAGGCCTGAGAAGCCCTGGCTTCCTTGTGACTCTCTGGGGCCACCCTTTGTTCACAGTGGGAAATGCATTTGCAATTTCAATCAAAATACCAAAAATACTATTTTTTACACGATTTCACTTTAAAAAAAATATTTGTCAGAGAGAGAACGAGCACAGGCAGAGGCAGAGGGAGAAGCAGGCTCCCTGCCGAGCAAGGAGCCCGATGTGGGACTTGATCCCAGGACGCTGGGATCATGACCTGAGCCAAAGGCAGCTGCCCAACCAACTGAGCCACCCAGGCGTCCCCCCAAACAACTACTCTTTATCAACTTACCCTGCAAGGGGTAAGTTGCCCCTGGAGGGCAGGGGTTTGGGAGAAGCAACTAAAGTCCTAGTAGCAAGGTTGTAACCACCCCATTATTGAGGGATTTCTGTGTGGGAGGCTAAATGCCAAATATTCTTTATCTGATTTAGTCCTCACCTGAGGAGGGAAGTTCTTTTATAATCCCTACTTTCAAGAGTGCTGTTCACAGTCAATGTTAGAATAACTCTGGGCCAAAGCCTTTGCCCCTTTCTTCCAGGCTACTTTCTCAATGTCCCTCCAAAGACCCTTCTCATCAAAATTTACAAAAGGAAACAACAGAGAGTAAGTCTTCCTCCTAGCCTAGAGCACTCCAGATTAGGAATACTCTGGAAATAACTGTTCGAAATTTCTTGATCTTCCAGAGAGAATCCTTGCATTTACAGTCTTATATATCTCCCTTTAAACACACTCATAAACTGGAGCTTAGGATATGCACTGCCTACACCTTGTTTTGTCTTTTAATTTAGTGTGTCTTGGAGATGGTTCTATATTAGCCTATAAGATCTACGTCATTCTTTCTTTTTTCTTTGCTATGTGATAGTGAATTGTATGGATGTACCACGATTCATGTAGTGTATCCTATTGGTAGAGCACATAGGTTCTTTTCTATTTTTTGTTTTACAAACAATGCCATGCTGAATAGTCTGGCACACCATCTTGTGTGTGTGACTTTGCAGGGTAAGTTGATAAAGGGTAGTTATTGCTGGTATTTTGATTGAAATTGCAAATGCATTTCCCAGTATGTGTGTAAAAATTCCCATTTCCATGAGTCTTCTCTAAAACTATTGTTTTCTGGTCTGACAAGTAAAAACTTCTCCCATGTTTTATTTTGTGTTCAGTTATGAGTGAAACTGGATATCGTGTCAGGTGTTTACAAAGTCTTGTTTTCTTTTTTCTGTCATTTGCTTGTTCATGCTCTTTAGAAGTTTTTTGTTGAGTTGTTGATCCTTGTAAGAATTGGTTTGTATGAGTACAGCATCCTTTCTTGATTAAAACTTCACAGTGTAGGGATATACATACCTCAGTATCATAAAAGCCATCTATGAAAAACCCACAGTGAGTATCATTCTCAGTGGAGAAAAACAGAGCATTTCCCCTAAGGTCAGGAGCACAGCAGGGATGTCCACTCTCATCACTGCTGTTCAACATAGTACTAGAAGTCCTAGCCTCAGCATCACACAACAAAAAGAAAGGAAAAGGCATCCAGATCACCAAAGAAGTAGTAAAACTCTCACTCTTTGCAGATAATATGATTACTTATGTGGAAAAACCAAAAGACTCAACCCCCAAATTGCTGGAATTCATACAGGAATTCAGCAAAGTGGCAGGATATAAAACTAATGCACAGAAATCAGTTGCATTTCTCTACACCAACAATGAGACAGGAGAAAGAGAAATTAAGGAATTAATCCCATTTATGATTGCATCCAAAATCATAAGATGCCTAGGAATAAATCTAACCAAAGAGCAAAAGATCTGTACTCAGAAAACTAAGGAATAGTCATGAAAGAAATTGGGAAAGACACAGAGAAATGGAAAAATGTTCCATGCTCATGGATTGGAAGAATAAATATTGTTAAAGTGTCTATGCTACCTAAAGCAGTCTGCACATTCAATGCAATCCCTATGAAAATACCATCAACTTTTTTCACAGAACTGGAACAAATAATCCTAAAATATGTATGGAACCAGAAAAGACCCCAGATAGCCAAAGGAATGTTGAAAAAGAAAGCCAAATATGGCTTCACAAATATGGCATCACAATTCTGGACTTCAAACTCTATTACAAAGTTGCAATCATCAAGACAGTATGATACTGACACAAAAATAGACACATAGATCAACAGAATAGAGAACTGAGAAGAGTACTCTCAACTCAATGGTTAACTAATCTTTGACAAATCAAGAAAGAATGTCCAATGAAAAAAAAAAGACAGTCTCTTCAACGAATGGTGTTGGGAAAATTGGACAGCCAAATGCAGAGTGAAACTGGACAATTTTCTTACACCATACACAAAAGTAGACTCAAAATGGATGGAAAACCTCAATGTGAGACAGGTAGTCATCAAAATCCTTGAAGAGAACACAGGCAGCAACCTCTTTGATCTTGGCCATTCAATCTCTTGCTAGG
Source organism: Mellivora capensis (assembly GCA_004024625.1). Classification (NCBI taxonomy): domain Eukaryota; kingdom Metazoa; phylum Chordata; class Mammalia; order Carnivora; family Mustelidae; genus Mellivora; species Mellivora capensis. Next base: position 14,378 of record PISX010013296.1, on the reverse strand, counting down.
CACATCTCCAAAGGCAAGAGAAACAGACAAAATGAACTTTTGGGATTTCGTCACGATAAAAAGCTTCTGTACAACAAAGGAAACAGTCAACAAAACAAAAACAAAAAAACAACCGACAGAATGAGAGAAGATATTTGCAAATGACATATCAGATAAAGGGCTAGTATCCAATATCTATAAGTAATTTTCAAACTGAACACCCAAAGAACAAATAATCCAGTCAAGAAATGGACAAAAGACATGAACAGACATTTCTCCAAAGAACACATCCAAATGGCCAACAGGCATGTGGAAAAGTGCTCAACATCACTCAGCATCAGGGAAATATGAATCAAAAACCACAGTGAGATACCACCTTATGTCAGAATGGTAAAAATTAACAAAACAGGAAGCAACAAATGTTGGAGAGGATGTTCTTACACTATTGGTAGAAATGCAAGCTGGTACAGCCACTTTGGAAAACAGTATGGAGGCTCCTCAAAAGATTGAAAATAGAGCTACCCTACAACCCAGCAATTGCACTACTGGGTATTTACCCCAAAGATACAAATGTAGTGATCTGAAGGGGCACATGCATCCCAATCTTTATAGCAGCAATGTCCATAATAGTCAAACTATGGAAAGAGCTCAGGTGTGCATTGACAGATGAATGGATAAAGAAGATATGAATATTACACACACATATGCACATGTACACACACATATATGTATATGTGTATGCATATAATGTATATATATTACACAACCACAAAAAATGAAATTTTGCCATTTCCAAGGACATAGATAGAATTAGAGGGTTTAATGCTAAGCGAAGTCAATCAGAGAAGGACAATTATCACATCATATCATTGATATGTGGAATTTAAGGAACAAGACAGAAGACCATAGGGGAAAAGAGTGGAAAATGAAACAATACAAAAACAGAGAGGGAGACAAACCATAAGAGACTCTTAATCTTAGGAAACAAACTGAGGGTTGCTGGATGGTAGGAGGGTGGGGGGATGGGTAGCTAGGTGGTGAACATTGGGCAGGGTGTGTGTTGTGTTGAGTGATGTGTGCTGTGTATGACTGATGAATCACAGACGGGGCCCCTGAAACAAATAATACATTATATATATGTTAATAATAATTTTTAAAAAAGAATTGGTTTGTATGGATTCTGTATTATAGAAATTACTTACCTGCCATATGTGTTGCAAATATTCCCCAATTTATACTTTTTAAATTTTTAATGTTTGGATATTTCAATTTTAAAGTCAAATCTGAGACTTCCCCCTCTTCAAAGTATACATTCTCCCATGATATCGCCTAGCTCTTCGAGTTAGGTCCATTTGAAATTAATTTTTGGAGTAACAACTGTACTGGGTCCTAGTTCCACTGCTGACCCCTTTTTCTCAGGCCCAGCAAGAGGAACCAAGCTGCAGAACCACAAAGACCACAAGACCCTTCTTGGCTTCCTTGAACTGCTGGGTGAAACCCTGCAGCCAGATACTTCCTTCCCAGTGGGGGTGGGGGTACACTCCAGCAACCCAGCCTGAGGTCAGCCAAAGTCTGTGATGGGCCCATTGGTGCCACCCCCTTGCACTCTGGTTAATGGAGCATAGGGATAACAGGGGGGAGGGCGACATGGGATAGAAATGCTGGGGTTGGGGGAGGAGAGGCCACACTCATGGGCAAGGGAGAGGGAGGACCCAGTACTCTGCAGGCAGGCAGGGGCATTTTGGAAGTGGAAGTGAAGTGGGGACTGCAGCCTGAGGTCAGTGAGGGGACAGAGTAGTCTGCAACTGAGGTGGGGGATGGAGGGAGTGTTGGGGGTGGGGCCAGGGCCAGCTGGAAGAGAATCCCAATGGGCAGGAAGAGTGAAGACATGGAGGTGGGTAAGTAAAGGGGTCAGTGGGGGTGGTGTGAGGGGTTGGGGAGTAGGGGGTTAGAAAAGAAGCTCACTGCAGAGCAAGGGAATCTTCCTTTAAGACTTGAGCCTGCCCAAGCTGATTCCTCTGGCCTTGGGTTGTTGGGGCAGGAACCACTTTGTACAACTGGGGGAAAGAAGATTCTCTTGAACTTCCTCATAGGTAAGAGGGCATTCTAGACTGGCAGTGGCTCTCACTTACCTGCCATCCTAACCACTCCAAACATCAGTCATCTCTTCACTCCCTCCAAGCTGAGTGTGAGGCTGGGATAAATAAAGGATTTGAAAAGACATTGTATGTTTTCTTTGGAGAAGTGTCTATTCATGTCTCCTGCCCATTTTGACGTGATTATCAGTTTTTTGAGTGTTGAGTTTGAGGAGTTCTTTATACACCTTGGATATCAGCCCTTTGTCTGTAGTATCATTTGTGACTATCTCTCATTTCGTGGGTTGCCTCTTTGTTTTGTTGACTGTTTCCTTTGCTGTGCAGAAGATTTTGATCTTGATGAAGTCCCAAAAGTTCATTTTCGCTGTTGTTTTCTTTGCCTTTGGAGATATGTCTTGAAAGAAGTTGAGGTGGCTGATGTCAAAGAAGTTACTGCCTATGTTCTCATCTAGGATTTTGATAAATTCCAGCCTCACACTGAGGTCTTTCATCCACTTTGAGTTTATCTTTGTGTATGGTGTGAGGGAATGATCGAGTTTCATTCTTCCACATATAGCTGTCCAATTTTCCCAGCACCATTTATTGAAGAGACCATCTTTTATCCACTGGATATTTTTTTCCTGCTTTGTCGAATATTACTTGACTATAAAATTGCAGGTCCAAATCTGGGCTCTCTACTCTGTTTCACTGGTCTGTCTTTTTTTTGTGCCAGTACCATGCTGTCTTGGTGATCACAGCTTTGTAGTAAAGCTTGAAATCAGGCAACGTGATGCCTCCAGTTTTGTTTTTCTTTTTCAACATTTCTTTAGCAATTTGGGATCTCTTCTGGTTCCATACAAATTTTAGGATTGTTTGTTCCAGCACTTTGAAAAATGCCAGTGGCATTTTGGTCAGAATGGTTTGGTCAGAAGTATAGATTGTTGGGAGGGGGAGATTTGGGAGGGGGGCAAGATGGCAGGGAAGTAGGAGACGCTGTTTCAACTGGTCTCCTAAAGTGAGCTGATTATCTACCAGAATACTCTGAACACCCATGAAATAAGCCTGAGATGTAGGATTATACACTTCTGGATCTGTATGGGGGGAGAAGATGCCAATGGATAGATAAAGTGGAGTGGGAATATCAGACTGATATTGGAAGATAAACAAAAGGGGGAGGGAGCCACCAGAAGTGACCCATTGGAAAGTAATACCCTGATACAAGAGTGCCCTATGATTGGGGACCAGCATTAACTTAGAGTCTGGTTAAAAGCACTCAAAAAGAGCAAAAGATCTTAAGGGGAAGTTGGTGGAATCAGGCAATTAGGGGCATGGGCTTAAGCCCACAGACCCAGGATGACCACCGCCATCGCCATGCCAGAGAGAGTGTAGGGAAGCATCCAGGCCATGGTCCCTGAACCACTGGCATGCATGAGAGATCTGGGTGGTGGCATGCATGAGAGAATCTGGTGTGGATGCCAGCTGGTGCTCTCTAGGACCACAGTCTTTTACACTCTGCACATGCGCTGGGTGACCAGGGTCTGAGTTGCGCTCCATGTCCTCCCTTTAGAGAGGTCTGTGAGGGCGCTAGCTGGTGCTCTCTAGGACTGGCGAGAGTCTGAACACTCCAAACCTGGGCCAATGTGAAAATCCCAGTACGCTATCTCTGTTTGGCATCTCTCTGGTGGTCTGGACCTGCCCAGACAGCTGCGGCAAAAGCAGCTGCTGGAAGCGAGGTCCCTGGACCAATATTGGGGTACAGAGACAAGCCAGGGCTCCTGCAACCCCTGAGACTGTGGCTGAGCATGTGCTCTGTCAGTGGGAGGTGGCAGAGGGGAGTCTAGGCACTCTGGACCACCCAGAGGGGAACAGACTGAGGCTTCTCTTTGAGGTGGAGGACTGGGTGCAGTTTGCTTTCCTCTTTGCTTTCCAAAATCCACCAAGGGAAGGAAAACAAACAAACAAACAACCTCCAGAGAACAAAAGCTTGAAAAACTGGTTTTCTCACAGCCCAACCCCTTGATAGGGGACAGGAGGACTCAACTCTAGCAAGACTGCCTGAAAAACCACGCTGACAGGTCCCTCCCCCAGAAAGCCAGCCAAAAACAAGAGGACAACAACCACAGGGTCCTCATATAACTGTAAAACCCCAATATCAGGGGAAAAGAAGATATTAAGCTCCCAGTTTTGCCTTAAAGCCTAAATACTTCTAGATAGAACTTTTATTTTTAATTCATTCCCACTATTCTTGTTCTTTTTAATTTTTTCATATTTTTAACCTATTTACCCTAACAATGAGAGGTTGAGTACAACAAATTCCATAATAACCTTTTAACTTGAACTTTTTTGATACATATACCTGTGTTTTTCTTTTGCTTTTCTATTTTTTTAATATTCATATAGAGATAATCTTCAAGGTAATCCTCTTTCCCCAGTCGATACGACCGCTAAATATAAACCAGTTTTAATCCCCCTTTATCTCAGGAAAGTTGAGTCCTTTAACAAAGATATCAAGATACACCCAAGAAGAATCAAAATGCCTTCCTCTCCCACACTGAGAACTTATACCCACCCTCCCATCTTTTTCTTCTGTCAGTGTTTCTGGTATTTCTTTTTGTACTGGTAGTATATAAATCTTATACTTGGGGTTCAGTTTGCCTGGGTTCTTTTTTCTTTTTTTTCTTGTCCTTTACTTTTGTCGGTCCCTTTTTTTTTTGTCTGTTTTTATTTGTATAATTTGGAAATCTTACCTTTGGGGTCCATTCGTCCTGGGTCCATTCTTCCTTTCTTTTTTTTTTCTTTTTTCTTTCTTTTTGATGGGGACTCCTGATTTCTCTGAAGCATTCCAGGGAACAGCTAGCCTGGATCATGGTTGATACATTCAGCTACACATCCCCTCAGCCATCTCTCACCAAAATAACTAGAAGGAGGAATGCCCAACAGAGGGAAAATTCAGAGACTGTACCCTCTCCATCAGAGCTATTGGATATGGACATAAACAGTATGTCAGAAAGGGAATTCAGGGGGCACCTGGGTGGTTCAGTGGGTTAAAGCCTCTGCCTTCAGCTCAGGTCATGATCCCAGGGTCCTGGGATCGAGCCCCACCTCGGGTTCTCTGCTCCGCAGGGAGACTGCTTCCTCCTCTCTCTCTCTGCCTGTCTCTCATCCTGCCTCTCTGCCTACTTGTAATCTCTGCCTGTCAAATAAATAAATAAAAAAAATCTTAAAAAAAAAGAAAGGGAATTCAGGCTAACAATTATCCAGGCAATGGCTAGGCTGGAGAAAGCCATTAATGACAAAATGGAATTGATCAGGGCAGAAGTGAAAGCCACCAGGGAAGATGTTAACAATGCTATCAATGAGTTCCAATCTAATCTAAATTCTCTAACAGCTAGGGTTACTGAGGGAGAAGATAGAATTGGTGATCTAGAGGACAACTGATAGACAACTTGATAGAGAAAAAGAATCAGGAGGAAGCCTGAAACAGCTTAGAAGGCATGAAAACAGAATTAGGGAAATAAATGATGCCATATTTATTTATTAATTTTAAATTGTTATTTAAAAATTTCTTTTCAGTGTTCCAGAAGTCATTGCTTATGCACCACACCCAGTGCTCCATGCAATGCATGCTCTCCATAACAACCTCCCACCACCCACACCAGTCTTGTTACTGTTGGCCATTCTAACTGGTGTAAGGTGGTATCTCAATGTGGTTTTGATTTGAATCTCCCTGATGGCTAGTGATAATGAAAATTTTTTCATGTGTCTGTTAGCCTTCATTGTATGTCTTCATTGGAGAAGTGTCTGTTCATGTCTTCATTGGAGAAGTGTCTGTTCATGTCTTCTGCCCATTTTTTGACGTAATTATCTGTTTTTTGTGTGTTGAGTTTGAGGAGTTCTTTATAGATCCTGGATATCAGACTTTGGTCTGTGATATCAATTGTGAATATGTTCTCCCATTCCGTGGATTGCTTCTTTGTTTTGTTTCCTTTGCTGTGCAGAAGATTTTGATCTTTATGAAGTCCCAAAAGTTCATTTTTGCTTTTCTTTCCTTTACCTTTGGATACATATCTTGAAAGAAGTTGCTGTGGCCGATGTTGAAGAGGTTACTGCCTAAGTTCTCCAGGGTTCTGATGGATTCCTGCCCCACGTTGACATCTTTTATCCATTTCAAGTTTATCTTTGTGTATGGTGTAAGAGAATGGTCGAGTTTCATTCTTGTATACATAGCTGTGCACATTTTCTCAGCACCATTTATTGAAGAGACTGTCTTTTTTCTACTGGATATTTTTTCCTGCTTTGTCAAAGATGATTGACCATAGAGTTGAGGGTCCATATCGGGGCTCTCTACTCTGTTCCATTGGTGTATGTGTCTGTTTTTGTGCCAGTACCATGCTGTCCTGGTGATCACTGCTTTGTAATAAAGCTTGAAATCAGGCAACGTGATGTCCCCAATTTTGTTTTTCTTTTTCAACATTTCCTTACCCATTCGGGGTCTCTTCTGATTCCATACAAATTTTAGGATTGTTTGCTCCAGCTCTTTGAAAAATGCCGGTGGAATTTTGATAGGAATGGCGTTGAAAGTATAGATTGCTCTAAGCAGCATAGAAATTTTAATAATGTTTATTCTTCCATTCCATGTGTTTGTGTCTTCTTTGAATTCTTTCATGAGTGTTCTGCAGTTCCTCAAGTACAGATCCTTTACCTCATTGGTTAGGTTGGTTCCCAGTATCTTACGGTTCTTGATGCTATAGTAAATGGAATCGATTCTCTAATTTCCCTTTCTGTATTTTCATTGTTAGTGTATAAGAAAGCAACTGATTTCTGTACATTGACTTTGTATCCTGTCACATTACTGAATTGCTGTATGAGTTGTAGCAGTTTGGGGGTGGAGTCTTTTGGGTTTTCCATATAAAGTATCATGTCATCTGCAAAGAGAGAGTGTTTGACTTATTCATTGCACACGTACTTCACCTATTCCACACATAACACATATCTCCAACGCACACCACCCATAGAAACACAAAGGCACCACCACACCGCAAACACACTACACACAGCTATAGACAATCATGTTACCTATTCCCCTCACACACACTCCACAAGCAACAAAGAAATCACCACACATACAGCACCCACACACCCTGCATACACTGCCTACATGCCACAACTCTGCCACTCACCCACACCTCACATAACCACACATGTACCACAGGAATTTGTCAAATTAATCTCACACACACACCAGACATACACCAAATGCATACATGGAAACCACACCAAACCCACACACATATCCATACTTTACACAATTCAATGCACACTGCACAAGCAGCATAAATGAAATGCATACACTACATATGCACAGGTCACATAGCACCAGACACCACATATATACGAGAAATTCACAACACTTATCCCACTAAAAAGCACACTGAGCAAACACAACACAAACACCATACACACACCATGATTCACCAGTCACAGCATGCATCTCCCGGAAGCATACCACACAGAGACCACATAGAAAGAGAACAAGACACACACACACACACACACACACACACACACACACACACCACAGGTACACCAAACTCAGCAAACATAGTTCACCCAAAACCGCACTGGACATATAGCAGGAACAAAGTAACAAACACACCGCATGCAACACATACCCCAAACACATATTGCATAAATAGCATACATACACACTACATACCACATGACCCTTATACACTAAATAAACATCAAATATACACCATACCTAACACATCTCCATTACATAGCAACCCCACATACAACACACAAGACACATACCATATATGTATGACTTATGAACTGCACACACAAACAACACACTCTAGCACAGAGATACACTCACCTATTCAACACACCTATATATAACCACACATACACCTCAAAAGTCAGAACACCTGTCAGACTCATAACACTGAATCAACACCACTACACACACACATTCACACACATTCCACCAACACGACCACTGGTAACACACACTCCTCATATAATGAGCAAAGAAGCATACACACACACACACACACACACACACTCTCTCTCTCACACACACAAACACACACACACACAGACATCTGCTTACTTCTTGCTTGACTGGTGTCAGCCTGCTGATACATACTTATGTTGTCTCCCTCTGCAGGATTTTTGACGTGCCTTCATTACGAAGAAAAGATAGCTCACCCCTGGTCAGAATGCTTCACAGCATGGCCTGCTCAGAAAGAGGCCTTGCCTGGTAGAGTGCCCCGAGTCCCTGTTCAAAACACTTGAGAATTGCCGCGAAAAGCACCCCTGCTCTCCCCGAGCCACTCCTACCTGTAACCACTGATCAGAAGGACAGGAAATGGAGCCAAGGCCAGACGCTTTCTCTCTCATTCAGCAAATAGAATTCAGACTTCTTGCTGACAAGACACTCAGGTGGAACAAATGGAGGTTCCCTTTGCCCAGGCACAGCTGTTTCTAATTCCTGATATGGTGAGCTCACTAGGCAAGTGTGCTTGCTAGTCATTTCCTTTCTGACATTATCACAGTCTCATCTCTACTGAGGAACTCTGGCCATCTGTATCCACTTCCACCCACTGGACCTTCCACACTAGCTTCAGTCTTGAGGCCATTTGAATCCCGTATCTCATAGCATTATTCTCTCCTTTAACCTGGGAGTCTGGCTGAACCCTTGGGCCTGTGCATTAGGTTGGGCCCCAGGATCCATTGCAATTTGGTCTCAGAAATACATGGACATTGGGAAGGAGAGGGGATTGTAATATGGCAGCAGAGGCTGGGCCGGAGGTTTTGAGAGAAACCTGGTCACGTTTCTGTAGCAAAGGGAAACAAAGTTAAAACAACTGTCAGAGTTATTTAATTCCCATTGGAATGGACAACATTGACCCTCCTGTAGCCCTTATCCCAAGGTTACTGAATTTCCAACCTTCCTTGGTTCCATTCGTGGGATATGGAGCTGTCACTCACACAGCCAACACTCAGTGGTTGGTGGCAAGTTTCTGTTGTGGTCCTGTGCTCAGTGAGAGCAGTCAGGGTTGGATATGGCCAAAGAATCTGGTGCTCCTTCTTGTGACTGCATGCTGCTTTACTGCATGGAGTAAGGACTGGAATGTGTGGTCAGATGGCTCTATTCTTTGACTCACTCTAATGCCTCCCTTCTGAAGACCAGTTGGTGAGGGCAGGCAGAGTATTCTGCTGGTCCTGGTGAGGGCTCTTTCAGCACATATTCAGTGAATATTGACTGAAGGCCCAGTTGCAGACACAAGAGCATCCATAGAGAGAAATTACCTGCTTCCCCTGAGCGACTGTTATCTATAGGCACTGGCTTGAAGGGCAGGAGAAAGTTCCAAGGGCAGACTTTGTCCCTCTATTTCTTTTTTTTTTAAAAGATTTTATTTATTTATGTGACAAGGAGAGAGAGAGAGAGAGAGAGCGCACAAGCAGGAGGAGTAGCACAGGGAATGGGAGAAGCAGGCTTTCCACTAAGCAGAGACCCCGATGTGGGGCTTGATCCCAGGACCTTGGGATCATGACCCGAGCTGAAGGCAGAGGCTTAATGACTGAGCCACCCAGGCGCCCCTGTCCCTCTATTTCTAAAAGAAGAATGGAAGCCTCTTGCTGACCAACTCCCAGGTGTAGCCAGTGGAGATTTCCCTTTGCACGAGCCCAGAGATGTTTTTTAGTCCTGAAAATTCCAGCTCTTTGGGAGATTGGGCTAGTGGTTCCATTCAGAACATCGTTGTTTTTTGTGAGAGAGAGGGATGGGGAATGTGCATGACTTGGGGGAGGGGCAAAATGAGAAATTCTTCGTGTAGTCTCCCCACAGAGCATGCACTTGGACAAGTGGCTCCACCCCACCACTCATGAGATCATGACCTCAGCTGCAACCAAGAGTCAGATACTTAACCCACAGAGCCCACCAGATCCTCTATGCTTTTCTCTTTTTCTGTAAAATAGAGGAGCCCTACAGATCATTCCATGTCTCTGTCTAAGAGCAATAAGCTCCCTTGAAAGAGGAGACTTCCACAGAGTTCTTAGGTCTGTGCTTATGTTGAATGCAAGGCCCCTCCAAATTGGGTTTCAGAACACCTGGGACCACCAGAAACTTCAGGTGTCTGAAGAGGCTCAGCAGGAAACGTTTGTGTGTAGGCCAAACCGGTGGTTTGGATGGGAGTTGACTTCACTCCTGGGGCAAGGGGAAACAAACTTAGTTCTCTCCTTCCCCAGTTGATTTTTCCATTTGTTTCCTTTCCTGTGTGGATGCTCTTAATAGGCACTCCCATAACCTTCCGTATTTCGAACGGTGTCTTGGCTCAGTTTCAGGGCTCATGGGGCTGTCACTCACACAGAATCGTCCCAGATTTTGAAGAATTCTCGCTTTTTTTCTGTGTTCAGCCACCATAATCGGTGTCAGATATCCCCCCAAAATGATGGTCTCCCAACCCCGTGCAGTCACTGCGAGAAGTTCCTGTGCTTAGCACACTGACAATTAGCTGTACAATCACCAAACACATGCCCTCTCTCACTGCATATCACACATACCAAGGCACACCCCACAGGCTCCACAAAATCCACAGAACCAGACACATTCCATCACACGCCAACAGCACCAATAACACACACCATGCACAACCCATAGCCTGCCAACAATGCACCAACAGAACACACAGCACACATTGAACATACACCCATACACTACCAAGGGAGCACACCCATACTAGACATACACCATAAACACACCACTACTACATAGAACACACACATTTACACTGCACTCTCACATCACACAGAAAACACACAGAAGACACATACACCACACACAGCCACCTGCACCACACACACATGAATGCATATGACCATCCTGTCACCACATACAGTGGCCAGATGCAACATACACCACACCTGTGTCACACCCAAAACTCTCACAGAACACACATAGCACACGCCTATCAGAGAAATATAGAAAACACTCCCCAAGTTCACAACACACCACAAGCACTCACACACAATGTGTGCAACACACAGAAGGCATGCTACACACCTAATCTACACACACCCATCCAAAATCATACACAGAAGACATACACCATACACACACATCATTGATCTCATATCCAGCACAGTCACAAACAAAATGCCCCATATAATCTACACATATATATCACCTGCACAGAACATCAATGTTACAGACAAACACATAGAGGCACACATAGCCCATATCCTACTGAAACTCACATGCATGACAGGCACAACACTCCAGCCTCATGGATGACCCATTCCCCTCCCCTAGACCTCACAAATACATCACACGTACCCCTCACACACACAACACATATGTCACATGCACACATGGCCAGACACACACAAAAAGCCTACAGGCATGCGCTCCACCAATACTAAATACCCAGCACCCATGCTACACGTACACAGGCACTACACCACTACACAGGCACAACACACACATGACCCCCAAAGTGTCACAACGAGGCCAAACATGCACACCACCAAGAAATTCCAGAAACGGCACACACAATACCCAGAAGAGTCACACCACACCTACAACACCAACATGGGTAAGTCACCCAGAGACAGGTATCACCCATACACCGCACACACATGTACCATGAAGACCCATGAACACCACACACACCACTCATAGCGTGCATGCACGCACACACACACACACCCCAAAAGGACAGCAAACATAGGGAACACTTCCCTCACAGCACATCACACCTCCAACACATGCCATCCCTACAGCACAAGCACACACCAAATGCCATAGAAACTATGCCCAACAAAAATACAACACACACTCCATGCTGAAACCCCTTGTATAACATACACCCAACCCATCCATACCACTCATCGTTGACCCAATTTTTGCATGTACATCACAAACAATATAGACATGACACAGACAACATATAGAACACATGCACCTACCCACATCATTGAGACCACACACACCACCCTATGCTCCCACCCTCTATACCTATTCCACACAAAACACATATCTCCAAAACACACCACCCATAAAAACACAAAAGCACCACCTCACCACAAACACACTACACTCACCTATAGATAATCATGTCACCTATTCCCCTCACACACACTCCACAAGCAACAGAGAAATCACCCCACAGACAGCAGCCAACACCACGCATATACTGCCTACATGCCACAACTCAACCCCTCACCCATGCCTCCCATCACCACATATTTACCACAGGAATTCATCATATGAATCTCACACACACACTGGGCTTATGCTAAGAGGACATAATTATCCATATGTTCGGGCAAGCCCTTTCTGAAAGGCTTCTATCTTCAGGAGGAAGTGGTTATTCGAAAGACAGTCTTACCAACATTGTGGTCACTAGACTCCAGGAGATGGCACGTTCCTTTACGTATCCACACATACACTGGGAGACACTTCTAGAGGTTGACCGTGGCACCCCACACACATTTGTTTCTCAGAGATCAGCATATGGCCCTTTGCTTTGGCTTTGACACACACCTTGGAATGGCTTCTTTATTCTGCACAGTGGCAGCTGTATGATGAACCACATTTCCCCACAGTGGTGTTTCTTGAGATAAGTTAACCATCTGTTCCTTAGGCATACACACAGACTGGCTTGACACTTACAATGACAACTTGGAAAAGTTCCTGTGGAAAATTTCCCTGAGAATTGTTTCCCAGAGTTAAGGACATGGTCCCCTCCTTTGCCTTCCAGACCTCTATTTTGAGTCTGCTTCCACAGTCAGGAAACAAGATGTTAGTGTTCAGCTCCATTCATCTTGGATTGGTGCCTCAGATTTTAAGCATATGGCTCATTCCTTGTGCTTCTGTACATACATTTGGAAACGCTAGCTTCAGGAAAGAAGATGTTAGCCGATTGACGGATCCTCCACAGGAACTTTTCTAGGGGACACATTGATGGCACTTCCCTTAGATATTCACACATACTGTGATCAAGGTTCTAGCTTCTGGAAAATTAACAATTGACAGAAGCTTTGTCTACTGTGTTTCTTCTTAGATTGAAGCAGATAGACTTACTCTCCTTATGTTTCCACACATACCCTGAAAATGCTTGTATCTCCATGAAACAATATGTTTGTTATAAATTCCATGCTAGTCAGGCATATTTCTCAGAACTAAGTGCATGGACATTACCTGTGAATCCACACATACTTTTAAAGGACTAGGGTTCAGATTTCCTTGTGGCTGACCATAGGGGTCCACTAGGTGGGTGTGTGGAGGAATACCCCAAGAACTGAGCAGTGGGCCAGCATCAGGGTGAGGCTCTAGCTTCGGCCTTCGACTGTCAGGGAAGATCATATCACTGTGGCATTGTTCACTAGTTGAGTCACCAAAACACTTTCACATTCTTGAGGAAACACAGAGATCCAGGTGATATGTTCTTTCTTGTGGTTCACTAGTTAAGTCACCAAAATGCTTTCACATTCTCGAGGGAATGCAGGGATCCAGGTGACACATTCTTTCTCACGGTTCTTAGCTGATCACTCTGACATTGACCAAGCCTCCAGAATCTTTAGTGCTTTCCAAGATGTCAGGGACCTCTCCATTCCTCACAGATGCATTTCCCACAGGTCAGTGTATGTCATTTTCCATAGGTTCTTGCATGCCCTTTCTGAAATGCTTCTATCTTCAGGAAGTTGAAATATGTTTACCCACACTGGGAAAACCGCACTTTGAAATAAGTTTACCCACACTGTGGTCCCTGGACTGAAGGAGATGGCACTTCCCTTTATGCTTCCATACATACATGTGCAGAGACTTCTTTAGGTTGACCATGGCACCCCACAGAGGTTAGTGTCTATGAGAGCAGCATATGGCACATTGTCTTGGCTTTCACACACAACTTTGGAAAGGCTTCTTTCATCTGGGTAGTTGAAGCTGTGTTATGAACTACATTTCCCCACAGTGATATTTCCAGATATAAGTCAATGGCCAGTTCCTTAGGTTTGCCACAGACCGGCTTGATACTTACAATGAGTACTGGAAACACATCCGTTCAATGTTTCCTACTCACAGACTTGTTAGTCAGAGATAAGGACATGGCCCCTTCCTCTCCCTTCCATATGCCTATTTTGAAACTTCTTCCACCATCATGAAACAAGATGTTAGTATACAGCTCCATTTCCCTGGAATTGTGCCTCAGGTTTTAAGCCTATGGCTCAACCCTTGTGCTTCTGCACATATGTTTGGAAACAGCTCCAGGAAAGATGATAGCAGAATGATGGATCCTTGACAGGGCTTTTTCTTTT